>APFE031542320.1:3854-57661 GCA_000404065.3 Pinus taeda | reverse complement strand
GATTTAGGATTTTATATTTAAATCTATTTATTTAACACGCCATGATTTACCCTTCATTAAAAATATTCTTGATATTCTAACTTTTATAGATTAAGATATTAATTTTATTTGTAATATTTAATATAGTTTTGGGTCACTTGGGCACCATTCACAGTTAAATTAGGTAAGTTATATTATTAAAAAAAATCCACTACCTAGTCACACTTGTATGTCTTTTAAATTTTAAAGGATTTTGATAGTCTTACACATTATGACATGGAAATTTAATGTTAACATTTTAAAATGAAAATTCCTCTAATGCGAGGAAAAAAGCTCGAGTTAACTAGAATTTGACACTCTTGTTCACTTTCGAAAACTCATATGGTGGAATGTGATCTCTTTATCCTCATCTTTAGATTTTTCCTAAAAAAAATAAAAGCATACAAAAGTGGGAAAGAACCATAAATCATGGGGAAGCTTTTTCCTAAGCACAAAATCATCTAAAAAGTGGAAAATGCCATTTTTATATGAGGAAACATTATTCACCCAAAATATTTTGCCAAAATTAAACTAATGAGGAATTGGGGAAATCTTCATAGCCTTCACTTTCCTATATATTGGAGGCTTGGCCATTGAAGAAATGATAGGAATTCGTGTATTGTCATGCTGCTAAGATCTATCTTGAGAGAGAGAGTTTTGGAGCTAAGAGTTGGGGGAGGTGTTGTTGCAACTGCATCTGATGGTTGTAACTTTCCTCCAACTCCTTTATTAATATAGATTAGTTGTTCTTCCTTCCATATGCTACTATTCATTCTTTACTTATCCTATTTAACTAATGAATGTACGGGATTTTGATTTTTATATATTTATTCAATAATCTTTATATGTTTATGATAGTTTCAATTATCAAGATATTATGTTGTGAAGTTTTCTTTGTTCTCTCTCTTGTGTGTAGGACCAAGATTTGGAGCTATCTAGGAGTGCTTCCCAACTACACTAAAAACTCCAACATGACCTGCATGCGAGGACTCAGATGAATTCATTCTTCTTTTCTTAATCTATACTCTACATCTTGATCTACTAAGAATCCTGAGCATTAGAACAACCTATCTATTAACCAGTATATCTTAGGTTTCTAGGATAAACTGAGAGGGTTTTATGTTCATCTAACTGTGCATTAAATCCTACAGCAAAATGATATTTATAAACTATAACATATTTCACTATGTAATAAAATTAGTAAAATGGAAGTAAAAGTAAAACTCTAAACAAGAAGCCAAAAGTGGATGTAACCATCGATGCAAAATTGGAGGTAGAATTGGATGTTAAACTAGCCATAAAAACAAGGCAAACAATGAGAAAAAAAGGGTTCTAAAGTAGAATTAAAAAATGGTGCAAACTAGACATGAAGGGAACAAAGTAGGGCATACAAAAAGATACCAAATTGGGCACAAACAAGGATGCAAAAATGGACACCAAAATGAGGATGCAAAGAATGGTGTAAAATTAGGATGCAAAATTGGGTGCAAAAAGGATGTAAGAAAAGACACAAAACAAAAAGAAAAATGGGACTAAAAGATGGTGAAACTAAGGATGCCAAAAATGATGCATAACTAGATGAAAATTCAAACTAAAATCTAGGTGAAAAATGAGATGCAAATGTGGACACAAATTGTGGCAGAAAAAATGATGCAAATTTGGATTCCAAAAAGGATTCAAAATTAGACACCAAAAATGATGCAAAATTGGACATAAAAAATGGTGAAAAATTGGACACAAAAGTAGAAAAAAATGGTGCGAAAATGGGCATAAAAATGGCCCAAATTTGGATGCAACATTAGATGCAAAATGAGGTGCAACAAATGATTCAAAACTTGGTGCAAAAACAAATGAAAAAGTAAACGAAAAAATAGCTCAAAATTGAATGTAACATTAGACACAAAATGGGATTCAAAGGTGGATGCAACACATGGTCCAACATAGGGTGAAAATTTAGATGCTGAAAAGGATGCAAAATTGGATGTAAGAAATATTGTTAAAAAAGATGTTAAATTGGATGCAACAAATGATGCAAAATTAGGTGCAAAATAAGATACAATGAAATGAAAAAGTAGATGAAAAAAATGGTGCAAAAATGGATGAAAAATTTGGCACTAAATCAGATTCAACATATAGTGCAAAATTAGATACAAAAAATGGTGTAAAAAAAAGCAGAAAAATTGGTGCAAAATAGATGTAAAAATAAGTACAAAATTAGAAGCAAAAAATGGCATAAGACTAGATGCAAAAACTGGCACAAATTCGACGCAAAAAAGGCACTAAATCAGATGCAAACGAAGGTGTAAAACTCGATGCAAATTACAACACAAAAATAGAAGCAAAGAATGACACAAAATAGGAAGAAAAAAATGATGCAAAAATATATGCAAAAAATGGCACAAAACTAGAAGCAAAACTTGTTGTAAAACCAAATGCAAATCTTGGTGCAAAATATGATACAAAAAATGATGCGAAATTTGGCATAAAAAAAAGATGCAAAATTTGGCGCAAAAAAAGGACGCTTTAAAAATTGTACAATAGAGCTAGATTTAGCGCCACACTTCTCATCCCAATGGAGAGAAAAATACACTAAAATCTGGTGCTAAATATGGCGTAAATTGCATGTTTTGTTGTAGTAAACATAGAGCCACAATACATGATAATTATATAATTGGAGGGGAGTTATTATTTGTGTGGTGGGAGAAAGGCATGTGAGTAAGTGTATAGATAAAGTGATTGCTAAGTTTGTTTTAGCAATTGTAGGATTTGAAAACCTAGCCACAAAACGGTTTCATAAACCAAGCATGGACTCGTTTCAAACCCAATTTTTAAATCACAAAAGACCTTTAAACAATTATTAATATTATGCCTTGAAATCATTGTAATGACAACAAGTAGCATAAAAATAGTTGGTAGTAATGAGTGCCACAGCGTGCAAGAAAAGACAAATGCTAGAAAGCGATTGTCCATAGTAGAGCATATGTGATATAAGCAATGTGAAAATTATAGATGTGTGGAACAAGTATGTGGAGGGTGAAATGCCTGCGAATGTGTGCGAAAGAAACTTCAAGATAAACATATAAATATTGAGCACAAATATAGTCAAAGTAAAAAATTAGCTAATATTGAGGTAAGTTATCAGAGTAATTGCTATTAAGCACTCGAACAATGTCTTAATATTTTTTCCATTAAATTGTCTCATTTTCATTTTTTTGGCAAACCATTTTGGATCAACCCACCCAATAAAATGCAATAAAAATATATAACTATAAAACGATGTGCTAAATTTAGCATTGAATAAAAATGATATTTTGAAAACACATTTTCACATGTTTTAACTTAACTCAATGGAATAAGATACATGGTAAAAACTATTAAGCACTCAAACGATGTATTAATAGTTAACTTATATTTTTTCCATTAAATTGCCTTATTTTCAGATTTTTTGGCAAATCATTTTAGATCAATCCACCCAATAAATTTTTATGTAATAAAAATATATAACTATAAAACGATGTGTTAAATTTATCATTGAATAAAAATGATATTTTAAAAACACATTTTGAAATATTTTAACTTAACTCAATGAAATAAGATAGATAGTAAAAAGACAAAATATTTTGTCTTACTTAATACATTAAGCCTGCCAATTATCTTGCTTCATAAAGTTTAAACAATGAAACAATGATTTACAAACATCATTTTAATATACTGTAACTTTAGAAAAATGCAAGATTACTTATAAAAACACTTTAACACAAATTACTTAATAAAATTTCGAATCAACTTTCATGCAATCAAGAATCAACCATCGATAATTTTTTATCTTGACCATGTAGAGGGCAATGAAATCCTTGTTCAAGACTTCTCATATCTAAATTTGCAGCTTGAATTCCATTGATTGTCAAGTTGCAGATGAAGACTTGGAAGCTAGAACATATGATAAAATGATGCAAGTTGATTTTGTACCATTATGTTTTGAATCATTTCAGTTTTTGAAGGGAATTTCGCATAGTATATCTTCAAATGAGAAGCCTGTAGAAAATCATGAAATCTCATTGGAAACAATAGAAAATGGGTTGCAACAATCTTTTCAAGTTTTTCACGATCCAATAGTTGATATGTTGGATGATGTTTGTAGTCAAAGTCCTTCTTCATTAGCTAACTATGAGCTTGAAAAAAGTATTGATACAAACATGATCTAGCAACCGGTTTCTTTGTCATTTTCAGCAGGAGTCTCATCACAAAGCTCAGGTGCAAGTTTTCATTCATGGTATGAGGAGAAGAAAAGTAATCCATTGGATGAGCTAAGTCCCAGTGCACATGAATTTCAAGATCCTTATGCAATATTTTTGGAGTCAGATAGAGAATCAATATTATTCAATCTGGGAAAATTTGGATCTGTTTACAAGTTTTCATGGGAGTTGCATTTCAGTAGTTTTCTCTTCTTTCTCATAAACGAGCACTTGTGGAGAATTCAAACACCACCTAGAATGCTCACTTGGTTGCATTGGTTATTTCATTTCACTTGATCAGGTGATGAATGGAACAGTTAGATTAGATTTTATTGAATAAGCTCCATTTTGAGCATCTTTTCCAGTTTGTCAGTTGTGTTTTAGTATCGAGTCAGTTTTTAGTGGAGTAAAAGTCAGTTTGTGTCTTTAATTCATCAGTATTCAGTCATGTAGTTCAGATTGAGTGTTTTGACCCCATTACCTAATGGATAAGGCTACTAGGTCTACAGTGTTCTTGGCACCTCCAAGGAGCTACCATCCCCATTGGAGCCAATGTTAGTGTTAGTGTCGTCACACTGCCATCAATGATCAAAATCTGCTCTTTTGCATTTCATAGTAGGAATCCCATACTGATGATTTTGCATTCCATTAGGCCATGGATTCACTGATGGTCGAGTTTACTTTAGTTTTTCCCTCATGATATGTACTTGCTTATCTTCTTTCATATATTTCAGTCATGGTTCATGTTCATTCTGCATTATATTTCATTAAGTCTTAGGGTTTGGTCTCATCAGGTCTTAGGGTACCACCATGGTCAAATCTAGTTATTGCATGCCAATAATGATCAGCAAGAACATAAGGAGGCTAATAATTATTGTTAAAGTCATAATTTATCAGTTTGAGAGTCGAATGTAGTTCTCACCTCAAAACTTGTTTTGAGGTGAAAACAGAGTATTTTGTTTTTATCTTCATTTATGATGTAATTTTATCTTTTCATATGTAATATTGGTTCCCAGCTCCTCCTGATCCAACAAAACACCAATAAATTCAATCAAAACCTTTCGAGCTACTATACCTAGCCTAAAATTCTTACCTGATCCAGTCATCTTGACTAAGATTTTGAAGGAGAGAGCCCTCTCTCAGCCTTGTAGGGCTAGCCACAAGGTTAAGCGTGGTTTGTGGTTACCCTGGAATTTCCTCCCTTCAGTCTAAGGTTAATCTAGGCTCTAACAGGAATGTCAAGCAGTTGCGTAGGATGCTAGGACATATGGGATACTATAGAAAATTTATCAAATCTTATGCTCAAACTACAGCGCCCATGGAGAAATTGTTAAAGAAGGATGTGACATTATGTTGGGATGAAGAATGTCAATGCAGCTTAGATGTGTTGAAAGAAAATATAGTAACCACACCAATATTGGTATTTCTCGATCGGAAAAAAGAGCTTCATCTACATGTGAATGCTTCTTGCATTGCGCTAGGTACAGTACTCACACAGGAAAGCGAGGGAGAACTATACCATCCCATAGCCTTCGCGAATAGGAAGTTATCAAAGGCCAAGAAAAACTATTTAACGAATGAGAGCGAAGGGTTGGCCATGGTCTACGCACTACAAAAATTCAGGCATTACCTGTTGGGAGGGGAATTCATTGATACAGACCATTCTGCCTTAAATACCTGGTCAACAAGCCTGTGTTTGGGGGAAATATTTGTCAATGCTTGTTATTATTTCAAGAGTATGACTTTGAAGTCATCATGAAGCCGGGGAGGTTGAATGTCAAACCTGACCATTTGTCGTGAATTAAAACAGGCGAAGAACCCAGTAATTTGGAGGAAGGGTTGCCTGATGCACAACTCTTTGGGGTACGTGTAACTGATAACAATTTTTCTAATATTATTCACTTCTTAACTATAGGGATGGCGCATAAAGGATATAAAAATTAGTAGAAGAAAGAACTAGTAGTGCGTGCAGCCAATTTTTCAGTCATTATGGGACATTTGTAGAAAATGGGTGCAGATGAAATATTGCGGAGATATGTGTTGGACTTTGAGCATGATAGTATTCTTTTTTAAGCTCATGGGAGAGCTAAGGGAGGCCACTATGCAAGAAAAGAAACAGTGCAAAAGATTTTGCGTGCGAGGTTATGGTGGCCAACTTTGCACAAGGATTCTAGAGCATACTGTAAGGTGTGTGATGCATGTCAAAGGACTGGAAGACCATTGTGGAGGTATGAGCTACCACTACATCCTCAGGTATCTTTACAAGCATTTAAGAAGTGGGCAATTGACTTTATCATACCAATTCAGCCACTAGGAAATAAAACAAGTGTGCGCTACATTATCATTGTCATGGAATATTTAACCAGGTGGGTGGAAGCACTGCCGCTAAAAGATTGTATAGGGGCTATGGCATACAAATTCTTGTTTAAACATGTCTTAACAAGGTTTGGATGCCTGAAATTATTGATAAGCAATAGGGGTACACATTTTCGGAATGAAAATATTAGCGCGTTGACAGAGGAATTCCATGTCTATCATTAGAAGAGTACACCGTATCACCTGTAGGAAAATGTAACAGTTGAAGATTTTAACAAAAGTTTGGAGAATGTGCTAAAAAATATCTATAATACACAGCAGAATGATTGGGATGTGTTTGTACCTACAGCGCTATGGGCCTATAGAACAACCTATAAAAATTTGACAAGGAAACCATCATTTAGATTAGTCTATGGGGTCGAGGCAATAATGCCTATGGAAAACATTGTGTCGATTCTACGCATAGCAACCTTAATGGATATGGCAGATCGTGAGGCCCTAGAATAATGTCTTGCGTAGCTCATGTAGCTAGAGGAGGATTGATTTTTAGTAGGATTCCACCAACAAGTACAAAAGGAACACAAAAAAGAGTGGCACGATCGCCATATCAATATTTGCACATTTAAGGTAAATGATCTTGTGTTGTTATATGAAAGTAAGTTCACTAAATTTTCAGGTAAATTCTTGATGCAATGGTTAGGACCATATATTGTCAAGGAAATTACGGATGGTGGTGCAATTCAACTCGTGAAGCTGAATGGGGAGCCCTTGCAGAGAAATTTGAATGGAATCAGGTTGAAGCTATATATGAGGGATCCTGCGCATTGACTATATGGCATCAGGACAATCTTAGTGCTCCAGGCAGTTGCAAGGGAGCATGGTACTATAAACTACACTGCCTATTTTGAAGGAAAAGGTAGCGAGCAGGCTGCAGGAAGATTTACAAGGATGCACTGGATGAAGTTGCGCTCAGGACGTTGCGTGAGAGGGAAAGGTACCACACAACCGAGCAGGAAAATGACCATTGGAGTTACTATTCATGATGGAATGACCAAAAGCGGTTAAGAGGCATAGGGAGGCGACAATTAAGGAAAACATATTTAAATATCTAGCACCAAAGAAGCATTTATTATTAGAATTTTGGGGGGACAGTTGGATTTCAATTCAAATCCCCGTATAAATTTTGCATACCAGTCCAACGGTGAACAATTTTCATTCTCATAATTGCTGGAGAATTTTTTCGTTTATCGTATATGAGTAGAGAATTATGGGAATAATTTGTGATGTGCCCTTCCTTTGCGAACTGTTCTGCAGTAGCCTGAGAGATATTTATGGAGAGGATGACTACCACTAACCCTATCGAAGCCCTCAGTTCAAAAGTAGTTGTATCTGACGTGCCAGGTCTCGAAGAATCTGGTATCGAGACTACGCTTGATGTGCCCATGGCGCCAAGGTCACCTAGACGAAAACAAACAATCACAAAACAAAAGAAGCCCACTATGAAAGAAAACCAACTAGCTGTGAAGGAAAATAAAAGAAGCCGATGCGAATCTCACCACGGAAGCATACAGAGCCACAACCAAAGCAGAAAAAGGACAAAAAACCAAAGAAAGTAGTGGATTTAGAGGAACAGGAGTACCAAGGCATCAAAGAAGTTGATGCCAAGGGCGTCGATCCTATCACAAGGGAAAAACTAAGTTGACCAAGGACCCTAATCGAGGGAAATTCAAGATATATATCCCCTGCTACCAGAATAGGTCACATTTGAAGGCCCTAAGCTTGTGTGTATCCCACTATTGAAATTGGAGGACTGGGACATCATGGATCAAAATAAATTTCCACATATGGTGACCCATAAGTATATGACAAAGGTATACTATAATGACAAAGGAGTTACACAGTTAGAACCTATGAAGTGGGAGTGCAGTGTTGAGTTGTCGGGGCTGCGAAATATGTTATTAATACCGCACTATCACCGCTCCCCTACCAATATGGTTTGTGTGCGCCAGCTCCTCGTGTTGGTGCACGATGGGATTTTGTGGCTCAAGCATCCTATTCTGATAATAGATATGTTGATCCATGCGGTAACGAAGCTACCCCATAAAGGAGCCGACCCTGCTTAGGAATTTGCAGGAATAACAGGGGAGAAGGAGCTAGATGATAAGATGAAAAAGGATTATAGCCTCGTGAGGAAGTTGGGAGGATACTCCATTCGTTTAATACAAGACTAGGAAGTCCAGTTTGCTGCCCAAATCCTAGCCAGAAAGATCATGCGAAAGTGTCACGCGGACGAAGTTCCGGCACCGGTTGTCTCACTTGCTGCATAATGCGCAAAGACCGTACATTATAATTGGTTGAGGTACCTCTACCAGGAGATCCCCTTGAACTATCAAGAATACCAAGATGATAAAAACCCTTTCATTACACCTGGATTTTGTTGTTGATTTTCTTAGTTGCATGGAGGTTACTGGAGGATAGCCAATTTCCTCCGCACAAGGATGAATTCCCTGAGGCCGCGAGGTTCACCTCACTTTGGGCCACAAAGGATGTGGTGCGCATGAAGGAAACAAATATTTTCTAGGTCCTAATGGAGATGGACATTCGGATGGTAATAAATCAACAGTCGAGGTTGTCCCCAACCTTGTTTGGGAAATTAATAGCCTATGCAAAGTTCAAAATTGATTTTCACAATGTCTCAATCCATGTGCGGAAGGACCCCAAAGGAATGTGGCATGTACTGCCTTATCTAGTGTTTGAGATGGATGTGCAGGAATTTGTAGGGTATTGGCTACTGGTGGCATGATCCTACAACGTTGGAGGTCGGAACCAGCAAAGGCACAAAGAGCTATGCTTTGTAGAAGTGGAAGGAAGCCACTCAGAAAGTTGCACACACATTGATTGAGAAAAAGAAGAAGGAGGTAGCTAAGGAAGCTATAGAGAAGGCACGAATAGAGAAAGAGCGCATTGCTAAAGCGCGGGTAGATAAGGAATGGAAGGATTTTGACGAGAGTGAGAAGTCTGTTATGCACCAAACTGATGAAAGAGAAATTTCAGAGCAGCGAGGAGGAGGCAGTGATGAGTAGAGAACTCCGTTCATTCTGAAGAAACACAGATAGGAATAGAGGTGTTTTAAGATTCAGGATAGGAACAGAGGTGCTGCAGCAATTTGAGCATAAATACATGCATATGCTAGGAAGCGTCTGAAGGATCTACACGAGATGTAGATCCAAGCGAACATGATTTAGGTGGATGTCGGAAAGGCGAGCGGCGCGCAAGATAGCTTGACGCAAGGCCGTAGCACTATCACGGAGATAGAATGGCCTCTGGATCTCAAAGTATTTCGTTTACCAGAGGGGTCGGTTTGTGTGGAATCGGATGAGGATTGCATGGTGCTCCACACAGTAAAAGATATGGGACTAAACCTTGTCGCTTGAGTCTCTTCATGTGTTACATTAGGGTGTCTTAGATGAGTTGAAGATTAGAGAACAATGTTCACTCACATCAGTGAGTTTAAATTCAACAACAAGTAGATATTCGCTGAAAAAACTCAGGCATTGAAAGAACGGGAGGAGTTGTAGACAAAGCACGAGAACCTAGTCACAGAAATTAAAAAAGCCTGTAAGTTCGTGCCCAAGCTGAATATATTCGAAGACGCAGAGGCCTCTGCTAAAGCAAGGAAATTGGCTGCTAGAGTGTGCATGTGAAAGGAAAAGGTTGATAGGGTGACTTTTGATCTGCGAATGCAAATAGCTGAGTTTCAGTTGAATTTGCATCCGACCACACCGCCAAAGGTTCAAGAAGAGAGAGGTGCGGCAATAAAAGAATCCATGGCTCAGTTAGATGTCACAGTTCAAGGTTGTGACCACCTCTTCATTAAGGCAATGGGCCTATGGGATACACTGCAGGAGGATACTACGCTGCAACAGTTAAACACAAAAATTAGGGAAGAGTACCAGCAGTATGATGAGATCATTACAACTGCAGGGACATTCGTGCCAGTTTAGAACTTTGCACACTTGTACGAAGGCAAGACAAAATTGATGCAAATCTAGGATTTGGATAAAAATAAGTCCTTGCTCATAGCTCGGCTTGAGCCTCGGATAGAGGAAGCCTGCTCGTTTTCACAAAGAATTCATGAGAAGATGAAGGCAATCCAACAGACACAGAGGACTACACAACTGGCGGTAGAGGGGCCAACCACACAAAAACTGGTCCAGGAGGTACAACGAGCAGCAGGATAGAGTATCGCAGAGCTTCAGGTGCTGGCCAAGGCATTCAATGAACTCCGCGATAAACTGGAACAACCACCTCAGTGAATCGAGGGCGAGTCACGATCTTTATGTTGGGGGCCTATTGGGATGGGGTCCCTAAGGGTAGAACTAAATTAGACTTAGTCATTTTTGTAAAGAATTTTTTAAAAGATGTAAAGTCTCCATAAAATGTGGATGCAGAGAGCACAGATAGTCTTACAGATCCATTTGGGCACATCAAATCCCAACATTTAGATCAGTGATTTAGGACTCATCAAACCCTAAAATCATTTGTTTCATGCCCTAAACAAGTCAACCTTTTGAATGCCTCCTTCCCAGACAGTTTCATGACTTGAAGACATCCAGAAATTACCTCTAGAGGGACCAGTGTAGGTAAGCCTTTATGAAGGTGCATTGCAGAGCAGCTAAGTCCACTGCCAGGGTGCTCTGCAAAGCACATACGCTTCCTTTCACCTATGCTGGGTGAGAATGAGCGAAATTCACATAGGGTTTGGGAATATTCTTATCTTGTGGAGTCATCTAGAAGTTTCCTTGTCTTATCAACTCCTATGAGCTCCAAAATGGATGAGGAATGAGTTAAGGATCATCCTATCCTCTCATCCCTTCCTCCATGGAACTAATTCTAAGTATGGGAAGCCATTCAATTTCACCATTAATGACAAAACCTCCATCATCTTCCTATAAATTGACCACTCATCTAAGTTATCAGGGGCTGGATTATGTTGAATTGTAAGGAGATAACGCTGCTATGAGACTTGACTTTAGAGAAAATGATGTGATGCCACAAGCTTGTCCTGCTTCTGATGTGATGTGGATGGGATCCAAGCTGGAAAAATGACTTTGAATCAGACACTAATGGTTGTAGTTCCTTCTTCTATCTAATAAAGTGTTTGAACCTTTTTCCATATTTTTGTTCTTTCATAATGCTTATATGTATGAATTGCTTCTGATTCCTTTCATTTATATTCAATGGATCATATGCTTTGATCAGTTTTTCGTTTTCTATTGTGTTGGTAGGGTAATTTTCAAGCGGATTAAGTATGGGAAGGAGCAACGGAATCGATACAAGGGAGATGAGGGGAAAGTGGAACTACAGGTAGGCCTTCTATCCTCTCTTCTTATCTATTGCTTATAGGGAAAGTCTAAAACACTTTAAATTGTTTTTCTAGGCACAGCTACATGTCTAGTGAATTAGTATTTATCTGTACATGCTAAATTCTCCAAAACAAATTGGAAAATCCACTGGGGAAGAATCCTCTTTCCTAGTATCTTATCCACCTCCTAAGACATCCTTGTAGACTCTATTTTTGTTCATATATTGTAATTCAGCTGTTTACATTGAAAAATTGGTCAAAACTGTGTCAAATTACGTCTTGAAATGGCTTACTGTCACCAGCGCAGGCTTGTGAGGGACACAGTGCACTGCAGAGCATCCCTGGCTTAGGGATAGTGCTCTGAATTGCACTGTCTTCCACTCTAGGCTACGTTGATCCTCCTAGGATTAGTTTCCCACCTTTGGAAAGAGTTTTTACCAAGTTTCCTCTGTTTGATTGTTTGTTGATTGATCAATGAATGTTATGTCTTTGAAAATGAGTGTTTATCTCCTGGTCTAGCCCAGCTTTGATTAGATTGATTAATGTTTCTTCATGTTTTCTTTGTAATTATCAATCAATAGTCAAAGTTATGATATAATTGATTAATCATTCATTCGAAATAAAGTGTCGTAAATTCTTCTCTTCCTTCGAATCTGAACTGTCGTAAAAGTCTTTGTTCATATGAAAGATTGATTGATTGTATGTGCATATTTCCTTTTTGTTCATATTCACATTAAGGGAATTGAAAAGAAATAGATGAATGTTGCATTGAAAAATTTTGTGTGTGATGATAGGAATAGTGTAGGGAAATTGCATTTAGATTGTGCTCTTTCCTCTTTGATCAAAAGAAATTTGATTGCTCTATTGCTAAGTAGCTAGGATTTTCATCATTAAATTGAATGGAAAGAATGCTTATCATGATAGTTTCATTCCTAGGAATTTTAGAATATATCACATGGTGAACTTGAAAGGAAAATTCCTAAGTAAGATCAACTTAAAATAAACATCAATTTACCTAATGGATCATTGTCATTAACGAGAACATTTAGTGGTTCTAGGCTAGAGACGTGTTCCGACGTCATAAAACAAAGTAGCTGTGCTAACTTGTCTGCAATACATCCCGAGTGTGATACCTCATTCCATGTACGTGACTATATCATAGCTTGTCCACGTACCTTCGGGTATATAGGGCGATGTTACAGTATGTAAATTATATGGAAATGCTCTCATTGTGTGGTTTTGCATTAGACAATGCTTATATGGACTAGGCCTCCGCGTACCTTTGGGTATATATGGGAGGACAACTCTAGGTTGCTATCCATCCTTAAGTAACTAAGTCAGCTGCCTTATAAACTGTGATACACCAAACACAACATTCGGGGAGATTGCGTGCCCGTACTTCTTGGTTCACTAGGAGGTATTCTGTAGTTCACAGTTTCTTGGTAAGCCTTTTGCCTAGTATACCCCCTTTTTTTTTTTTTTTTTTTTTTTTTAATTTATTTCTTTTTTGATAATAGAATTAATCAACCATCGTGGAGGAACATTAACCCATACCCCATCGTTCATAGAGAACAGTGAGAAAACCACGTTTGCCTCCCGAAGCGACACCAATTCGAGCAAAGCGGTCTCACTTAACTGATTCTAGTACATCAATAACTCCTAGTTTTTCATTTGAGTTACATGAATCATCTATTTGGTAAGTACAGAGACTCCAGTTACTCCAACTATTTCTGGCCCATCTGTTTCTGAAGAGGAAGTTTCACAATTATCTAAGGACATTAGCACTGATCCTAGTGAAATAGTAACTAAGGTTGTTCAACAACAAATTGATCCTCAACTTGAAATTGCTCAACAAGAAAGTACTTATGAACTTGACTCAGTTCAACTAGAAGTTAACCCAAAATCTATCCCAGTTCAAACAGAAGTTACATTTGAACCTGAAGTTGTTCAGGAACCTCTTTCTGAAATTGTTGTTCATTTGCCTAAACATCTGGACTTCGAATTTGAGCATTCAAAAGTTGTTACTCTACCGGAAGACGAGCAACCGGTTACCCCTCAGACATCAGTAAATATTGAAACTTCAACTTCATCAACACCATAAATCTTTTATGGACCTGACGATGAAGTTCTTCCGCCAGGTTTAATTGCTATAGAGGAGGAATTAGAAGAAGATTCCACACTTGGAACCCCGTTTCACTTTGGAACTAGCTTTATCTTTACCCTAATACTCTTGATTTTTTCACTTCATTTGATCCTGCGTCTTTTCAAGTACCCATCGATTCTTTAGGACAACTTTTGGGTCAGTTAACTATGGTTGAACAACCGTCAACATCTTAGACTGTATCATCTAATGCAACTGCAACAGAATCTTCTATTGTAATCTCTTCGATGTTTTCTACCACACCTGAGTCACACCTGTATGGTGAATCGTCCATCCCGGTTGGTCACCAATCATTGTCTGGAACCCACTCAGGGGTTGCTTCTACACCATGGTCATAATCCATGTCCTCAACCGAAATTTTACTTGGTTCTTCTCTGATGGGAACTCAGGAGTTTGATCCTGCATATCAGTATCAAGCTAGGCAATATAGTCAACAAATACCTATGTATCCATTAAATACTATATTTCCACCATATGGATAGCAATATGCTTATTCACCGTATCCTCCCTATTCCAGAGGACTACCATATGGTAATATCCCACAGTATTCAAGTCAATCTGGAATTAGAGTTTGTCAATGCAACCAACAATTCCAGTTCAACCGAGGCTTGTGTATCCAACACAACCAATGCAAACTGTGTCAACTATTCTTACTACACCTATTGTTACTACTGTACCAGAGTCACAAGTTCAAACTATTGTATCTCAACTGGTACAAACTGATCTTTCTACCTTGCAACCACAAGTTTCAAGTCAAGAAGTTCAAGTTCCTCAAGTTTTTGTACAACAACCACTTGTTTCTGGAGTTCAGCAACAACCTCAAGTTAGTATACCCTTATCTAGACTGACCCAGGTTACACTGGTATAGTTTATTCACAACCAAGCCAACCTTTCATTGGTGGACAACAACAACCGTTAAATCAATAACAATTGTACCAACAACAACAACTGTTGATTCAAAAATCGTGGCAGCCTCAATTTCAACAACCCCAATTCCAGCAATTCCAACCCCAGTTTGGACTTGTTCCACGGGCTCAACTTGGTTTTTTTCAATCTCAAGCTTACCAAGGTCCTGGTCACAAGGCTTTGCAGGTTATGGAAAACCACACATTCAACCTAGTTATCAACACCCACCTTATGTTGGTTTTGTTCAACAACCATACCAAGGTTACCAAATGCAGATGCCCTATGTCTGTATGAAAAGACCTATTACTCAGGAAACTCCATCATATCCTGGGTATGCTCAACCTAACTTGAATCGACAGTTATCATTTGTAGCAACTTTAGAATTACTAGATCTAAATCGGCTCACTAATGATCCAATCTTATATGCACCTTGGTGGCCGATAATTCCACATAAGTTACCATCTGACATTTCGAAATTTAACGGAAATCCTGGAGAAGACCCATCAAATCATGTCATGACCTTTCATTTGTGGTGTTCATGAAACTCCTTAAATGGTGATTCGGTCAGACTTCACCTTTTCCAAATAACACTTACTGGTCTAGCGACTAAATGGTACATTGAATTACTAATAGCTTCTTTCGATAATTTCACCACTTTAGCCACTACATCTTTGACCCACTTCTAGTTACCTATCAGATACGAGACTAGAACAGAACTCCTAACCAACTTTAAACAAACTACTGATACCCATATATTAGATCATATTCATGAGTGGCCATGTCTACATCGAATGGTTAAGACATATGTTCCTGATCAGCTTTTAGCTGAGTGGTTCATAAAATCCTTGTTGCCATCAATCACCGAGGATGTGGCAAAAAGTGGAGTTGTCACAAAAGAGAAATCTATTGCTCGTGCCCAATACTTGGATTTGGTTTACACACAATCTGGCAAGCTTTATGATAAAATTCCTAATGCACCTCGACCAGCTTTCATTGTTCCCCCTCCTCCACAATCGAGTGAGGACTCTCATGCTAGCGATTGTGTGATTGGTTCTTCATGCACACAAACAGCAGGAAGACCATCTAGTCAAACTCGTGCTATTTCCAATCAAATTACCAATGCATAAGAAAATACTCTTGCCTCTGAGATTAATGTCGTGTCATCTGAAAAAGGAAAAAATCCAAAGCAACCAAGGAGCAAGAAAAAGGGAAAAAACAAAAGAAACAAGAAAATTCCCCTCATGAGAAATCATTTGATTCCTCTACCTTGGCAAGGAAACCTTGTTATCCATGTCTGATATGTAATGACGAGAATTTTCAAGAGATTGTCCACACCGCTCTGAGGTCTCTAAACTTTTAAAGACTTTAAGCAATAGTAAATGAATTACAATAAGCAGAGACGCATATCATATTCAAGGAACTACTTGGAATCACTTTGAAAGATTTATTCAATCTCCAAGAAAATATAAGCACATTACACATAATTTTCTCCTCCCTGAAGTCAATATTCTGAACCCCAAAAATGGTTCTCCAAAATGTTTTTATGGTAGCATTAAAATGGTGACTGTTATAAAAATTGTTAACTGCCATAAATTTCTAAAACTACTTTTAGAAACTCTTCAAAACTTTATATGTTCCTGCTCTAAAATTAAAAGACTTAACATTACAAAATACAATATTCTTTGAATATTTCATCAAACAAAACAGGTGGTTTATTTTCATTGGATCACTTGTGATTGTGGAGTAGGCTCGCTTTTATAAGGTCCAGGTTTAGTTGTTTCATCCCGTGACATCAATTCTCTGCACTTTTTCTGTATTGATAAATATGAACTTGAGCACTTGATAAATATGACATGAGCCATTATGAAGTTGGTAATCCAATTGTAGGTTGGTTTCTCTATGAAGATTGTTCTAACCAACCAGAGAAATTGGAAGTCTTTCTGCAAATAGTTGAGAATAGTAGAGCCCTTCAATATTGTTGTCTTCTCACGTGAAGAATCAATCTTACTATTTTCTTCTACCTACAATGTCCCATATGTCTCCTAGGAGAGAAGATTACCTTGTTGATCACAGTATGAGGGCAATCTTTCCCTATTACTCTGGTCAAAGCTTGTATTGAACTTCAAACTTGATTCCTTGATCTCTCCCAACTTTTCCTCTATGATTTTTCTATAGATATTCTCATGTACCATTTTATTTATTTCCAGAGGAAGAGTTGTTCTATCTTCAATCTCCATAGTTCTTAATTCTTGAGTTGATTTAGAATTAAGAAAATCAATCTTTTTCTTTGCTATCTGGGCACTTCGTTCTAATTTTTCTTTACTAGAAGCAATGATTGTTTCCAAATATATGAAAATAGCTTTCTCTTCTTCCATATTCAACTGCCTCTCCTTAACTTTTAAATTTTCTTTGGTATCATCCAGACTTTTCTTAATTTTCTTTATTTCATCTTCGGATATCTTCAATTCTATCATAACCTTGGTTAGTTTGTGATCAGGATATTCTGAATCTGGCTACACTACAATTGTGAATACATGAGTATCTATCTTGTGCTGCAAGTTGGCATTCAACTCCTTCAAGGAAACTACTTCCATGTTTCTTTCCAGTAATTCTTTCAAGTTATAAGCTCTTTCTGTTTTTCAACTTGGGCAACCTCTAGGGCCTAACATGTGCAACTGCAAGTAATTTTAATTTCTTCCTCAACACCTGAATCTCTAATTCTGCCCCCTGTAAAATCTTTTGAACAATATATCTATATTTAGGGTTTATCCCAAGCTTGATAATCAACTTCTTCAGTTCCTCATTTTTGGTATGCAAGGCTCTAGAATTTTCTTTTCTAGCTTCAGTTGATTTATTACCTTTCCCAATAAAGCTTTTGGGAATGTCTCTTGCATCCGCAGTTAGATTTATAGTTTTGAATCTTGTTTTCATGGAAACTTTCAAAGTAAAGGGATGAGAAAAATATATTTCAAGTTTATTTCTTTCCAAATCCATGGTTGATAGAAACCTAGTGTGATACTCTTACATTGATTGGGCTTCAAGCTGAGAAACAACATTCTCCCTAATCTTCTTGTTATTTTCTTCAATCTATTCATATGATTCCTTCAAAATAGAAACAAAGCCTCATCCAGACTCTTTAGGGATAGGAAAAGAAGGTGTACATCTCACTTCTCTCAATTGTAATTAAAAACCAAATGCAGTGGAGGAACTTTCTGCCAAAGGCTTAGATCCCTCATTAGAGGAATTTTGAGGTCTAAAATAAGCCTCCTAAGAAAAATGTACAACCAAAATAAAATTTATAAGAACCAATAGGATTCAAGATGATGATGTCAACCATGGGGGATGATTCACCATTCATCAAGTAAAAAAGTAAAAATATTAAAATATAATAAAATAATAAAACTACTTTTTCAACTCATATTTTCAACTTATCTCCATATGGGTTTACTCAAATTTCAAGAGGGAACACTCATTGGATGAAAAATTTAATTCCTTATCCAAAGAATACCCATATTACATACTTTTGATGGACCCTCCTACATGAAAAATGAGAAATACATGAAAAAACGTGATTGTAATCACATTTTTCATGTATTTCTCATTTTTCATGTAGTAGGGTTGATCAAAAGTATGCAACATGGGTACTCCTTGGATGGGGAATCAAATTTTTCATCCAAGGAGTGTTTCCTCTCAAAATTTGAGTAAACCCATATGGAGATAAGTTGAAAATATGAGTTGAAAAAATAGTTATTTCTTTTTTCCTTCTAAACATTGATGATGTAATATATTCTTATTTTATTATTTCCACTATTGTTTTATAATTTCCTTAGGAGGCCCATTTTAGACCTCAGAATTCCCCTAATTTTCTTTTCCCTATAACTTTGATTTCTTAGAAATATGGTTGACTTCATGTCCAAATCAATAATTTCTTCAATTCCCCTCTTCAATCCTTTTTTTGCAGGGTGGGGAGTGTCAACCTCCATCTCCTTATGTACTTGAGATTGACCACCATTAGCAAGATTTTCAATTTCAAGTCTTCATTCATGTGTGTAGGGAGCATAAGGATTCTCCACCCTTCTTCCTGAAATAATTTGATGTGGATCATATGACCATTTATTTCCTTGTTGAAGATGCATATCTTGAAGCATTTTCTCAACTTATTTCATAACCTTTTTATTATTAACAATAAATGGTCCAACAGTTCTGGGCAACTTGAAAAAATTTCTCTTCTTTCCTGGCACAAAACGAAATTGATCCACATTTAGACTTTTTCTAATGAGCTCCAGTGAAAATAATCTTATTATACAAAATAAGGGAGCCTGTAAGGGGCAACCTATGCTCCATACAATCTAATTTCAACATAATCTTCAAACTGCAACTAATATCCTACTTTTACATCCTTACTGAGCTGTAAAAAGGATTGGGCTTTTGGCAATAGGCATGGTGGAACTGAGTTGTTTATAATTGAATAGACAACTGACATAGAAGAGGTAGTGAAATATGAAAAACCCTCATGGTTAGGGTGACTTCTTACAATGTTTGTCCAATTTATCACTGACTGTTTCTTTTTATGTAAATCCATTATGTCTAGGCTTAAATGCATGAATTCCTCTACATGGGCATAGAGGAACAAGTAAATCAACAAAAATAGAAATCTGAAACAATCAGTAAGATTCAAAGTTAACAATTGGGAATTCACTAAACCCTCTTAGAGAGTTGGTATGCCAAGAGTCTCTCCAAGTTGCATGACCAAATTAAACAATCTTATAATTGCATGATCAATAGTAGAAGTATTTTCTCTCACCAAAACCCTGTAAATCACTTACAAAAATCATTGAAAATATTCAACAAAACTATCTAGTGGAAACAAATTTGGTTCTAGGGATAAAATATGTCCAACTGGCATAAGATGGAAAGACAATTTGGCATAATTTTCTCTAGATTTGAAAAATAAGAAACCAGGGTTCCTTCAGAAAAATAAGTATAATTCTTTCAGGGTGGAAAATCAAGGGCCTGCTAAATTAACAAGACAAAATCTTGGAAAATATTCCCCCTAGTGAATTCGTCACAAAACATTTATGGGGATAAAGATAAGAAGTCAGCCAAGTGATAAATTTTGGGAAGAAATATGTATGTGGGATAATTTTAGAGAATAATCCTGATTTTATAACTGTAGAATATATAGGGGAATCTAATTGACCAAATAGGATATTTTGACATAGTTCCATGAGGTTTCGAGTGAATATAGGGTCAAAAATGTCTCTTTTTGTGTCCATAAGAGGAATGTGGGTCGCATAACCCACCATCGAAGCTTTCTTCAACATTTTGAAATAATCAAGCGGGAATACATGGTGGATTAATTCCTAGAAGCTTTTGGATGATGTTGGACTCTAAATTAGTGAGCTAGTAGATGCAGGTGTACTTGGGAATGCTCCAGAACAAACAACAGATAAGTGACTTTGAGTGTAAAAACGAGGTTTTATGGGTAAATAGGAAAAAAACGAGAGGGAAAAAAATTAAATGTGGAAGGGATAGATGTATAGCATGGTATCAAACTTGTGACGTGGAATGGATGATGTGGTGGTAACGATGTGGAGGTGTAGATTGAGGTTTCATATGACTTGGAGGAATGACATGGCATAAGATTTAATAAACTAATCTCTCTCGCTTGATTAAATTTCTTCGCTTTCTTGTCATGGAATGCCAACATAATCCACTTATCACTTGCGAGGGGGGTTGGGGTCGTGGTGGTAAGCAGGCCCGTCGGTGAGTGATGTCAAAGAGGATCCAAGTCGTTGATCTAATGAAATAAGTTTACCCACCAGATCCACTATGGAGGCACTCAACCCCATATCTTACGCACTAATAGTGTTTTCAAGTTTCACCTGTGGGGCAAGCCTGATGCCACTGATGATATCATGTGCCAAAATCATCTATTGTTTAACTTTTAACTTTCCAGCTGGATTTGTTGAACTATGTAAAATTAATCTAATACTGCACCATCTCGATTCGACATTAATCTCATTCTTTTTAAAATCAACCACCATCAAAATAAGTTTGACTTTTCCATTGTGATTTTATTTTTTATTTTTGAGATATATGGTTTTTTATTTTTTACATTTTAAACATAGTGAAAGACAAGCTACAACATCTCCATTGAGGAATGTTATTTTTACATCCATCGGGTGGATCTTCCACCCCACCTTTGGAGCCAGAGAAATAATTGATCTAATGGATGAGTACCTTGCTACAGGAGAAAATGTATCTTCATAGTCAATCCCTTTAACTTTAGAGTTCCCCTTGGCCACAAATATGGCCTTGTACTTATCTATGCTTTTGCTTGCTTCATATTGATTTATCTGCTAGTCTTGGGGCCACTTCCCAAACATTGTTCTTTAAAATGGATTCGTATTCCTCCACCTTTGCATCAACCCATACATGTTTCTCTACTCCTTCCTTGAAAGAGGATGGCTCAGTGTCTACAAGATCAGTCATTAGAGCCACGCAGTGTTATGAGACCAGCTCACAAAAAGATAGAAAATATAGATCAACGCCTTAGAATTCAGCCTCTTTGAGGGGGAAACCTCCTTTACATTACACAAATGAACAATTCTTCGATGATACAAATTAAAATACATCATTTCTATATATAGGAGTCTAAGGGGTCATAATATAATCAGAGCCCACATAACAATAATAATGTAAGGGCACAATAATAAAAATAGTGGGCTTCTATGGGGCACAATAGTAACAATATGGGGACTACATGGGTACAACAATATAATAAGGGGGTTTTACTAATAACAATAGGGGGTTACACTAGTAGTATAGGGGTCTAACATGCCCCTCTCCTTCAAAAAGTGTTGTCCTCAATGCTTGAGTAGTTCTTGATGCTTCTGTATAAAATTCTTGTCCTCCCATGTGGAATCTTCAGCGGGTAAGTTCTTCCACTTGATGAGATACTCTAAAATTGATCAATTTCGTAGCTGTCGGGTTCTTGTTTCTGTGACTGCTCTAGGTTACAATATGATTTTTCCTTCCTCTTCAAGTTCTGGCAATATTGTTTGAATTGGGATCTTTTGCAACTTTTGAATGAGTGTCCATACTTCTTCGTCCTTCTTCCATTCATCCCTTGCTTCATTTATCAAATCTGGTTGGATAATAGAAATAGCAGAAAACAATGCGTCCACATCCTCATCCTTTCTTGAAAGTGCATCTGCAACAAAAAATTTCTTCCCTTTTCTGTAGATGATGTCAAAGACATAACCCAACATATTTGTGACCCATTTTTTCTGTTCTTCTAAATATCATATTTGTTCTAAAAAGTATTTAAGACTATCATGATCCATTTTTACCTTGAAGTGTCTTCCCATTGGGTAAGGTCTCCATTTCTTAAGTGCATGTAATATTGCCAATATTTCCTTCTCATAAATAGCTTGCTTGAGATGTAGCTGTAAAAATACCAAATCACCTACATCAAAACCTTTTTTCACTATGATGTTGACCTACCTATTGTTTCATGCAATTCTGCACCGAAGTGGCGTTATCCTTTAAAAGTTGGAGAACTTGGTGTTGATAGTCGATGTGATCTTTCACTGCTTGAACATTTTTCTTCTTTATATGTCCTTCTATCTTGAGAGTTTGAGGAGTGGTAATTTCTTCCAATGCTTTACAAGATATGGTCAGATTCATTTCTTGTTGCTCAATGCGATCTTTCACTTCTTGAACATTTTTCTTCTTGATATGTCCTTCTATCTTGATAGTTTGAGTGGTAATTCCGGCCAATGCATTACATGATATGTTTGGATTCATTTCTTCTTTCTCAATGTGATCTTTCACTTCTTGAACCTTTTTCTTCTTGATATGTCCTTCTATCTTGAGAGTTTTAGGAGTGGTAATTCTTGCCAATGCTTTACAAGATATGGTTGGACTCATTTCTTCTTTCTCTCAGGTTGGGTCCTAGCGTATATCCTCTTCTTTTGATGTTTCTTGATCCTTTTCTTCCTTCTCTTCATACTCTATGTAAAATAGTTTCTTCTCAGCACACTTATGACCTTTAGTGCATTTTCTATCACAATTGTAGCAAAGCCTTTTTTCTCTTTTTTCTTCCAATTGTTGTGGCGTAACCCTTGTAGGTTGTGGAAGGCTAGGAGAAGAAACACTTCCATAATTATAGTCGTGAGTGGTGGGATTCCTTGTTTCCACAATTTTGCTTTGAATTTTTCTTTCCCACCTAAATGCCTTCTCCAATGAATCAAGTTCCCAAAGACGAACCTCATGTTGAATGTTATCCTTTAAAGTAACTATGAAGACATCAATCCTTTGCTTCTCTAGAACATCATTTACCCTTACATTCAATTTTTGAAATTCCTCAATGTGCTCTACCATTGAACACTTTTGTTTGAGATTTATCAATTGGCTAAAGAAGGTGTTTCTCTTTGTATCCTCATAATGTGCTATCATTTCCTCCGTGAAAATTGACCACGTAACAAGTTGTTTACAAGAAAGCCCTTTATACCATAAAAATGATCATGTTCTAAATATGAAGATGCAATACATCCCTTTTGTAACAGTGTTACACCATGTAGATCAAAATATTTCTCCATCTGAAGTATCCAATTTACCGGATCCTTGCCATCAAACTTCCTCATATCGTCTTTTCTTTATTTTAGGAGTTCAATCTTGAAACGACTATAACTCTGTAATTTTGGCTCTTCCAGTTCTGAAATTACGACCTAAAGTAGCCCTCTGTGTCTTCTTTCTAATGCCACTAGTCTGATCAAAATTCGATTCTCCAAGAAAGAGTTATGCACAATCTTCCAAAATGACCTAATTATATACCTTTTCAGAAGAGCGAACTTGTATGAAGTTTCACGTGTCACTGTTTTGACCTTAGGATCTAAAAAATATACATAGAAAACTACAGTCTATCCTCTTTCTATAACTTCTTACGAAATTTCAATCTAATGTTCAAAACAAAAGTTATGAATATTTTCCCCAAGTCACCTGTTTGGAATGTAATTCGGGAGGCTGCAAAAAGGCCAACTTCCTCAAATCATATCTCCGCAAATATAGTGCAAAAAGCTCTAAAATTCAGACCCGAGGTTCAGAACAATTTCAACCCAAGTCGATTTTTTGTTTAGCATCTAAAACATTGTATAAAAAAAATTATAGCACAAATGCCACAATGAATTATTTGGAGCAACGAAACCCTAGGATCCAAAGCTCTAATACCAAATGTTATGAAACCAGCTCACAAAAAGATAGAAAAGATAAATCAATGCCTTATAATTCAGCCTCTTCGAGGGGGCAACCTCCTTTACATTACACAACTGAACAATTCTTCAATGATACAAATGAAAAGACATTCTTTCTATATATAGGAGTCTAAGGGGTCATTATATAATCAGAGCCGACATAACAATAATAACGTAAGGGCACAATAATAAAAATAATGGGCTTCTCTGGGGCACAATAGTAACAATATGGGGACTACATGGGTACAACAATATAATAAGGGGGTTGTACTAATAACAATAAGGGGTTACACTAGTAGTATAGGGGTCTAACATAGTGAAAGACGAGCTACAACATCTCCATTGAGGAATGTTGTTCTTACATCCATCGGGTGGATCTTCCACCCAATCTTTGGAGCCAGAGAAATAATTGATCTAATGGATGAGTACCTTGCTATAGGAGAAAAGGTATCTTCATAGTTAATCCCTTTAACTTGAGAGTGCCCCTTGGAAACAAATATGGCCTTGTACTTATCTATGCTTTTGTCTGCTTCATACTGATTTATCTGCTAGTCTTGGGGCCACTTCCCAAATATTTTTCTTTAAAATGGATTTGAATTCCTCCACCATTGCATCAACCCATACATGTTTCTCTACTCCTTCCTTGAAAGAGGATGGCTCAGTGTCTACAAGATCAGTCATTAGATCCACGTAGCCATTGTAGCGATCTAGTGACCTTCTTTGCTTGCGCTAATTTGAAGGAGCACCCAACATCTCCCTCGCATCCTTCACAAGTTTATCAACTTCCCTATTACTTTTTATGCCTTCTTTGGATGGTTTTGCTTGAGTGGCTATCTCCACTCTCTGCTCCTGAATTTGTGGTTTCTTCACAACTTCTTGAGATTCCTCCTTTGGAGCTAAAAGATCCTCCATAGGTGGGAACTGAAGCTCCCTCTCAAGAGAGCACTGCATCAATTTCTCCTCATTAAATTTTTCATCCCTTCTCACAACTGTCATTCTGAAGGATGACAAGTACACACGATAATTGTGGGGAGTTTCTATGTAACCCAAAAATATCCCCAAATTTGTTATGGACTCTAGCTTCTTCTTTGATTCTTTGTAGACATGACAATAAAAAAAGGCTCAAAATTTTTGAAGTGCAATGCATCTAACTTTCTCCCCAAGAAGGCCTCTTTTGGTGTAATCATGCCTAGAATCCGATGAGGAGTATGGTTCTACAAATAGACTGTTGTGTTGCATGCCTCAACCCACAAGTGCAGAGGTAGGCCTTGGTCATGTAACATCGCCCTTGGTTCTCCCACAATTATATGGTTCTTTCTTTCAACCAACCCATTCTACTGTTGGTTGTGGGGTGTTGTCAAGTCTTGTCAAATGCCTTCTTGTGCACATTTTTTTTTAAATTCATTCAACACATACTCACCTCCATTATCACTCCTGAGAATCTTCACCTTCTTACTGGTTTATTTCTCAATCAATGCCTTGAATTCTATGAACTTGGATAATGTCTCATATTTCTTCCGCGTGAAGAAGATCCTACACTTTCTGAGAAGTCATCAATAAAAGTGACAAAATATTTGTTCCTAGTAGTAGAGGTTATTGAGAAAGGTCCATAGACATCGGAGTGGATCCTTTCAAGGATTGCATGTGTTTTGATGTCCCGATCATGGAATGTGGATTTTGTGTACTTCCCCAAAGTACATCCTTTGCATACATCCTACTGCTCAAGTCCTCCTTTGGGGAGGCATGTGGTTATTTGTTGCATTATATTTAGGGTGCCATGATGCAAATAGCCAAGTATTTTGTGCCAACTTTCACCGGCATCAAGACTCTGCACCTTCTCTGCCTTTGTGTTTAATGCAACACAATCTTCCACATCTAGCTTATACATGTTCTGCACACGGACCCCAATCTGCTTCACCTATCCTACGGCTATGTGTCTCAAGGATTCTTTCCTTTTTTGAAGATCACATCATAACCATGGTCTTCCAAAAATGCAACAGAGGTGAGAATTTTCTTTAGGGCTGAAATAAACATGACATCATTGAGCCTGAGGGAGGAGAATGAATCCCTCTGAAAGATGACTATACCAATCATGCTCATGCTATACCTTCCATCGTCCCCCATCTTGATGTGCATCTACAAATCTTTTTCTTCGAGGTCAGTGAAAAAGTATCTACACCTTGTCATGTGGAATGATGCACCAGAGTCCAAGTACCACACCCTCCCCATCACTGTGATGGCTATGCATGCAATGAGAGTAAAGTAACGATCGAACTGTGAAGGTAAGGCTTCACATGTAGCTCCTCCTGAGGTCTTCTTTCTTGTCTTGTTGTGTGGACACTTCCAGTGGTCACTATTATTCTCAAAAAATTATGTCTGTTATGGCATAGTGCCCGAATTCATGAAAATGGAAGCACTTAATTTTGGACAAATTTTTCTTCTTACCCCCTGGAATGGATTCTAATTTGGATTATTTCCTCCCCTTTCCATTCTTTTTCTTTCCATCCAAATCAAATTTTTCTTCATCCTCGCCCTTGGATAAAGTCTCATCTCTGGTATTCCACCTTATTTCCTCCTGTACCAAATCGTACTATAAGCGTTCTCAATTCGATAGTTTCTCCCTCCCATTCACCGAATCTTTATAGTTATGCCAGCTCTTAGGAAGGCCCAAAAGGGCTAGGCTTACCAATTGTTCTTCAGGGACAATAAAACTGACCCCGCCAAGTTCATCATGACATTGTGTGAACTTGCTCAGATACTACGGGATTGTATCATTCTTCTGCATATTGATACTTCGAATTTTATCCTTTTATTCCATCTTCTAGTGGTCACTATTATTCTCAAAAAATTATGTCTGTTCTTTCCACATTGTGAAAAAAGTTACTTTTCCGTGGAGATATGAGACAATGTGATCATGTACTCCCTCCAAGATTATTCTCCTCACCTTGGCTACATCTTTCTTCCAATGAGAAAGGTTTTGGGAATCTTAATCTGGTTTTTTTGCGACATATGTCTTGATGTATTCTAGCAATACATTTTCATCTAATACCGCCTCCATGTGATCCTTCAATGCAACAAAATTAGAGGTGTGTTCCAAGGCATACTCTAGCCTTACTCCATTAAAGACCATCTTCTCAACTTGGAATAAATCATGCTGCGCTGAGCTCCAAAAATGAACCTCCTGAGAACAAATTTGAATCCCTTCTTTAATGTAAATCCTACTCTGATACCATGTAGAAATTACGATGTAGATTTGCAACTTCTCGTGAAGTTTTAATCAAAATAAAAAGACACAAACCTACTCTACTTCTCTATGGAAAGTAATTCAAAATCTAGAACAAAAATTTTAGACATGTAATAAGAAATAGCACACATGCAACAAGTATTTTTCATGGGGAAAGAAAATTGCTAAAAACCCCAAGTGCATAGCCTACCTCTCTGTTCACTGAAAGGCTCTGACCCAAACATAGTCAAATTTTTCCTCTCCTTGAGCTCCTATTTCCTTGCGTTGCTCCTTGAGAAATTAGGCTACTATTATTTAGGAATTTCCTCAAATTGATTGTGAAATTCCTTTAGGTTGATCATCTCACTGCATGCAATACTTGTACACTGAAGACTAGTCTACAACTAATGTTACACTACCTTGAAATCTCCACCAATCCTTGGGAACTTGAATTCTCTGCATGCACTAGTTATTTTGGGTTGATTGATCAATTAACTGGATGATCACTCAGTTTGACTGAAATCCCACTACATAAATGACATTCCACTAGTTCCTCCAAAAGTTGGAACTAGTTTAACTGAAAACAACCTGAGATAATTTACCTTAATTGTTACAAATTAGCAATCACACATGTTGAATTGAACTCTAACTCCTCCAACTCAAATTTACTGAGTAAAATGGGTGACATAAGCCATCTCACACAAGTTATCATCATCCAAGTTGTCTATTCATGTGGAAATTTGATTTTTCTTAATTTAATCATGGCAAAATCAAATTCATAATTTCTTGCTACATTTTTCAACACTTGTATCCAATTATTTTTATTTCCCAGTGAAATACAATATGCCACATCAGTGAGCCAGAGTAAGGCATGGGGTTAGTAAGTGAAGGGAGTCAATTTAGCATCACCTCGAGAACATTTTGTGAGGTGATGTTTTAGACCTGAACCCTATCAATACAAATCATTTTAACAATTATGCTTCTAATCAACAAAACTTTGGAAACCATCTTAGATATCTCAAGATGATTTTGGAACAACTCATCATACGTAGACATGATGACCAAAATGTGATCATCTCATTTGTGAATGATCTTCAACGCAATCAGTGGCACATATAAGACAAATTAGCAATCCTACAAAGGGGTCAACGATACTTATAGGAAAAACTAGACCATTTTGAAGGCAGATTGACTCATATGGAGAAACGTTACGCTATTTTTTTCAGCATCTATTGTCAGTTGTTTCATGGCCACAAAATCATATTCAATAACTTCCCCTGATAAGTGTACTAATCCTAAAGGGTTTCTAGTTCTATGTTCCTTTTGTTTTTGGATAATGAAGCAATTTTCACAATTTGTAATCTTTTTCTGGTAATTATCTATTGGCTAATAAATCTAGTAAGAGTGAGGTCGATAACATCGTTGCAATCTTTTTGCATAAGTGGAAAGACAAGGCTCACACAAAAAACAAACAAAAATTACTTTCTAATAAATATTGTACGAGTGAAGCTACTAAAATTTTATTAATTTGTTTTCGACAATGTAATATTTTTGCATAAATGAAAATCGAAGATTCATAAAAACTCATAACATTTTATATATTGGAAAAAATTAATGCATAATATGAGTTACATACATGCAACACAAACATAGAGCCAAAATTCATGATAATTATATAATTGGAGGGGAGTTATTATTTGTGCGGTGGGAGAGTCAAGGCATGTGAGTAAGTGTATAGATAAAGTGATTGTTAAGTTTGATTTAGCAATTGTAGGATTTGAAAACCTAGCCACAAAACGTTTTCGTAAACCCCATGTATTTTAAAACATGGAAAATGAAACATACCATATGGATGACAAGCATGGACTCATTTCAAACCCAATTTTTAAATCACAAAAGACCTTTAAACAATTATTAATATTATGCCTTGAAATCATTGTCCAGAGTAGAGCATATGTCATATAAGCAATGTGAAAAGTATAGATGTGTGGAACAAGTATGTGGAGGGTGAAATGCATGCAAATGTGTGTGAAAGAAACTTCAAGATAAACATATAAATATTAAGCACAAATATAGTCAAAGTAAAAAATTAGCTAATAATGAGGTAAGTTATCAGAGTAATTGTTATTAAGCACTCGAACGATGTCTTAATATTTTTTCCATTAAATTGTCTCATTTTCAATTTTTTTGGCAAACCATTTTGGATCAACCCACCTAATAAATTTCTATGCAATAAAAATATATAACTATAAAACGATGTGCTAAATTTAGCATTGAATAAAAATGATATTTTGAAAACACATTTTGACATGTTTTAACTTAACTCAATGGAATAAGATACATGGTAAAAACTATTAAGCTCTCAAACAATGTATTAATAGTTAACTTATATTTTTTCCATTAAATTGCCTTATTTTCAGATTTTTTGGCAAATCATTTTAGATCAATCCACCCAATAAATTTTTATGTAATAAAAATATATAACTATAAAATGAAGTGTTAAATTTAGCATTGAATAAAAATGATATTTTAAAAACACATTTTAACATGTTTTAACTTAACTCAATGAAATAAGATACATGGTAAAAAAATAAAATATTTTCTGTCTTAATACATTAAGTTGGTCAATTATCTTGCTTCATAAAGTTTAGAGCTTAGGATTTTAACTTTTTGTGGTTATCAAATTGGAAAAAAAAAAAAAAACAACCGCCTTTTGCCACCATTGCCATTTCAATCCGTATTATAATTTCATGAAACAATGATCTACAAACATCATTTTAATACACTATAACTTTAGAAAAATGCCAACATTACTTATGAAAACCCTTTAACACAAATTACTTAATAAAATGTCGAAACAAAAAACCTACCTACAACATAGGTGATTTCATTAACATAGCCCTTCAACTTCAAAGCAAGGTCTCAACATTCCAATCATCTTTAGTCTCCCTTCACCATTGATCAAAATGTTGGCTTGCCAATGGGATTCTAGCCATTCAACAAACTTATGGGAAGTTTCACCTAAAATATTATTTATTATTGATTTTAACTCAACTAGATCCAAGACAAAAAAATCCTTAGAAAAAAGTTATTTGTCATCCAATACATATATGACAATTGCCTTGAATGATGGTGCATAGTAGAGGCATGCAGGCAACTCATAAAGATGGTTACCCATTCAACAAAGAATTGAAAACACGAAGAAAAATAAGTAGGCACATCTTAATACTTATTTGTGACATCCCATTAACATGTTAATAATGAGAATATTAGTAGAATAGTAGAATATTAGTAGTGTGGTGTGCACATCCATAGCATGATTGCCGTACATCGTACGCATGGCTGTAAGCCAACATAAGACTTCCACGAGGACATAACAATTATAAGAGTATAGTTAAAAATCCCTCACAATAGCATAACAAGGATAAGATTATGATGAAAAACCCTTAACAATAGCATTAGATTTTCACATAGCCTAAAGGTCAATCTGGGAATATTTTAGAAAGCTCTAAATAAGGTACCACTACCAATTTAGTCCTTTGCAACCTAGTTTTCGCATGCTTTCAACATCTTCCTTATACACATTCTTAATGGTTTATATAATTTAAAATGTTTGTGGAAAAGTGATTTCAACCCTAACTCTTTTGTAAATTTTTAAGATTGTACAAGGATATTCATGATTCCATTAAATGTCCACAAAATATCTCTAACGCAACCTCCTAGGATGTGTTGTTTCAGGGTAGGTAAAACCATACATAAGATTCTATATTGGCTCACTCATAGTATATTAAACAAGAATTGTGATGGATGATATTTCATGATTATGTTACATAAAATGGTCAGTGGTTAGTGATTACAATAGATGTGGTAGTTAAGAGTAAATTTTTAGGATTTTTTTTAAGGTGGGAAAACCTGTCATAATTTAATTGTCAAACTAGTAATGAGGACAAATATCTCTAGCTACTAACTATAGAAATTTTGACTGTAGATTAACCTGATAATGCAATATAACTAAAGAAAAATACTTTAATCTGCTTCTACACTCAAACTTGCGGAAGCTTAACAGATTTGAGCAAGATCAAGCGGAACACATATAACCAGAAGATGAATCAATACACATGCAACACAGAAGAATACTTTGGGGAAAGCCTCAGCTAAAAACCCTGCTATTTGTATTATCATACAAGTGAAAATATATCAAGATTACACAAAGATTTAGCTCTCACAGCTAGCCAGCTCTTAGTACAATCCCTCACAAATGCTCACAAACAAAATAGACTGCTCATATGCCTTCTCCTCTACCCTCCAAGCTCATGTTTCCTTGCGTTGTTTCTCTAGGGTGATCCTACTATTACCAAGTGTAACATTGATCACTCACATTGATCTCACACCTTGTAAAACTGCACAATACTCAAGGAATGAATTCCTTCTACATGCATGAGTTTTGTTTCTAGGAAAACTCATGCAACTGATAGTACATTGTCCCTGTCTTTAATCTCAACTAGGTCTTTCTCTGAATAGACATGCATGAGTTATTGATGAGAGAATCTTCAGTTATCTGAAGTACACTAGTTGGATGCATGCATGCATTAACTGACTGAACTCACAATTAGTTCCTCAAACGGTTTGGAACTAATTTAACTAGACTTAACTCAATAAAATGAGCTAACTAATTACAACTCAAATATAACTCATCCTCATCTCCTTAATTAAGGGATAATATCCTTAATTAAGGGATAATCTCCTTAATTTAAGGGATAATTGTTGCATGAGTTCATAAAGACTTCTAGCTTAAATTTCTCCAACTAACTAACTCAAAATGAATTAATTAATTATTTTTCAAGCAGCTAGTGAGACTAAATTCGAATTTTAATTCAAGGATAAATTAAAATTGGAATATTCTTGTTGCCACATTTCAACACTCCCTCTCAACAAGAAATGGATTATTTGCCACCCCGATCCTGTCTCTATGGAACTCAAATTTACACTTTAACAATGCCTTTATCAAAATGTCAGCATCTTGCTCCTCGGTCGAAATATACTACAACAACATGATCCTCTTCACTACACAGACTCTGAGATGATGATACTGAATGTCGATGTGCTTGGACCTATCATGAAATATTTGATTCTCAAAGAGTTTGATACAACTATGATTATCACAATAGATCACAGTTGAATCCACCCTCTGATCAAACAAACCAACTAGAATTTTTCATATCCAGATGGCCTCACATGCTTCCTGAATTTCAGCCATGTATTCAGCCTCTGCCAAGTTGAGTGCAACCAACCCTCTGTTTCCTATTGTACCAAGGAACTGCAGCTGACCCAAGGTTGAAAATCCTCATGATATGCTCTTCTGATCTGATGGACTCCCTGCCCAATTTGCATCAGTGAAGCCCTGTAGCTTCACTCCCTTTGTTCGTTTGTACCATAATCCATACTGAGATGTGCCTCTGAGGTATCTCAATACGTTCTTTGCGCCTTCGAAAACATCTTGGTAGGCTGAACCATCGCTTGATTCAGCTGGTTCACAGCATAGCACAAATATGGTCGTGTGTTCACTAAGTACATCAGTGAACCCACAAGTTGCCTGTACACATTGGCCTCTACTACTTCTCCTGAAGTAGCATCCTCCTTCCTCCAGTTACTTGCTAGAGGAGTCTGCATGGGCTTGCACTTCTCCATATGAAATCTCTTGAGTATCTCATTGGCATACTTGCCCTGAGACACAAACAATTCCCCATCCTTCTACTACACTTCCATGCCAAGGAAGTAGTGCATGAGACCCATGTCTTTCATCTCGAATTCTATTGCAAGGTCCTCCCTGCAAGACATGATCAAGTGATCATCCCCTGTCAATATGAAATCATCAACATAAAGTACAATGATCAACTTCTTACCTTTCACCAAGATGTGGTACAGGTTCGCATCCGCTTCACTCCTTGTGAAGCCCAACCCGATAAAGTAGTTGTCAATTTTGGTGTACCAAGCATGAGGTGCTTGCTTTAGCCCGTATAAATCTCTCTTGAGTTGGCACACATGTGACTCATGATCAAAGGTATCAAAACCTTCCGGTTGCTCTATGTATACCTCTTCCTCAAGCTTGCCATTGAGGAATGCAGTCTTCACATCCATCTGACGGATCTTCCAACCCATCTATGCTGATAGTGCCAACATCGATCTAATAGATGAGTACCTTGCGACAGGAGAAAAAGTCTCATCATAGTCAAAACCCTCGACCTATGAGAAACCACGGGCAACAAATATTTCCTTATGCTTCTCCACACTACCATCAACAGCTTTCTTTACCTTGTAAAGCCAACAGGAACTCACAACTAACTTGTTCTCAAGTCTCGGAACCACATCCCAAACACTACTACAAGCTATGGAGTCATACTCCACCATAGCATCAACCCATATCGGCTGTTGCACTATTTCCTTAAAGGAAGATGGCTCGGTCTCAACACATTCCCTAACAAGGACCATGTATTTAGTGTACCTCTTAGGTGACCTCCTCTGTCTGTGTTGAGAAGATGGTTCTCCCACATTCTCTCTCGCATTCGACAACAATATGTCAGCTTTATTGTGTGTTTCCGTCCATCTCTAGAAGACTCTGCTTGAGTGGATGTCTCCACACCTGGAACCTCTGCATGTGGCTGCTTTGCATCAGTCTGAGGCTCCTCCTCCTTAGGAACCAACAATTCCTCCATACACTGTAGTTGGAGCTCCCTCTCAAGGGAAACTCGCATGGCCTTCTGCTCATCAAACTTGAGATCTCTGCAAACCACTGTCCTCCGACTGGTAGGAAAATACACCCGATGGTTTTGAGGTGTATCAGTGTACCCCACAAGTATCCCCAACTCTGTTGTCTACTCAAGCTTCTTCCATGCATCCTTTGTCACATGGCAATATACTGATGAGCCAAGGATCCTGAAGTGACCCACATCTAGTCTCTTACCGGAGAAAGCTTCCTCTGGCGTCTCCATCCCAAGTATGCGATGGGATCTTCTATTTTGCAAATAGATCGTTGTGTTGCATGCCTCAGCCCACAAATGAAGTGGTAGGCCTTGGTCATGCAACATTGCTCGAGCTACCCCTACAATCGTTCTGTTCTTCCTTTCGGCCACCCCATTCTACTGTGGGTTATGAGGTGTCATCAACTCTCATTTAATTCCTTCCACTACACAGAATTCCTTAAACTCTTGAGAGACATATTCTCCACCATTGTCGCTTCTCAAGGCCTTGACCTTCTTCCCTCACTCTTCTCGACCAAATCTTTGAACTCATAAAACTTGGAGAAGGTTTGGTCCTTCTTTTCCATGAAACAAATTCAGCATTTATGTGAAAATAACGTAATACCTTTTCTTCGAAGTGGATGCCATCAAGAATGGTCCACACAAACCAGTATGAACTCGCTCTAAGATCACTTTAGCTCGACTGTCTTGATCATGAAAGGAAGACTTGGCGTAATTTTCCAAGGTACAACCTTTGAATGTGTCAACTTGCTCAATTTTACCTTTAGGAAGTCTTGTAGATATCTGTTGCATTATCTTCAAGGCCTCATGATGCAAATGGCCCAACCACCTGCGCCATAATTCGCCAATGTCTTGGCTTTGCACCAATTTTTCTTTCGAACTCAAGGCTGCACAATCATCTACCTCTAATTTATAAATATTCTTCACCTGAATCTTGATTCTCTTGGTCTGACCTGTGGCTATGTGCCTTAGGAATTCCTTTCCTTTACTAAAGAAAACATTGTAGCCTTTGTCCTCCAACATCGCGACAGATACCAAGTTCTTCTTCATTGCAGGCACATACTTCACATCTGTCAAGGTGAGAGGAGCTCCATGCTCCCTCTGAAAAGCAACCGTGCCCACTCCTGAAACACTGTACTTTCTGTCATCACCCATCTCTATGCGCATCTTGAGGTCTTTTTCCTCCAAGGTACTGAATAAAATTTTATCGTCGGTCATGTGGAATGAGGCTCCACTGTCAAGATACCAAACACAACCCACCGTTGATGACACCATGCATGTGATGAGGGTAAAGTCCATTTCGAACTGAGAGGCTAATGCCTCACCTTCCGATCCTTTCGAGGATCCCTTCTTGGACTTCTTTGATGGGCAATTAGTTGCATAATGTCCCATCTCATGATAGTTAAAGCATATCGCTTTAGACTTGTCAACCTTTTTCCTTCCATGAGAAAATTTTGATTTGGAATGGGAAGCCTTCCCCTTCCCTTTCCTTGCCTTACTTGCTAAGGCCATATTTTCTTCATCATCATTCTTTGATGAAAAACCATCTCGTGTGCTCCTCTTGATCTCCTCCTGCATCAGATCCGACCATGGTCGTTCCCAATCTGACAGTTTCTCCCTTCCATTCATAGAGTCCTGGTAGCTATTCCAACTCTTTGGAAGGTCGAGGAGAGTGAAGCTCGTCATATCATCATCGACAGTAGTTATTCCCACACTGCTAAGCTCATCTCTATAGGTGGTGAGCTTGTTTAGATATGTGGAAATAGTATCACCCTTCTCCATCTTATTCTTCAAAGCTTATCCTTGAGCACCAATTTCCTCTGGTCACTACTACTGGTAGAGGTCCTTCAATGTCTTCCACTTTGAAAATGGAGTATCCTTCCCATGGAGACTCGAGACAATATGGTCTCAAACTCCCTCTAGGATGATCTGTCTCGCCTTCGCCACACACTTCTTCCATTCAGCCAATTCTTATGCATTAGTTGAAACTAGCTTTTGGATTTCTTGATCAATGAATTTCTTCAAGCCATTGTCTTCTAATACAGCCTCCATGCGTTATTTCCATGCTATGTAATTTGAGTTACCATCCAAGGCATACTCGAGTCTCAAGACATTGAACACCATTGGCTAACTTGGAAGTATGATAAGAATTCGATTTTGCACCTGCAACCCTGAAATTCAAACTTCGAATTCTCTCCTCTGTATATTGTTCATAGCTTTGATAACCTTTGCTCTGATACCATGTAGAAATTCTGACTGTAGATTAACTTGATAATGCAATATAACTAAAGCAAAATACTTTAATCTACTTATACCATCAAACTTGCAGAGATAGATTTAAACAAGATCAAGTGGAACACATATAACCAGAAGATGAATCAATACACATGAAACACAGAAGAATACTCTGGGGAAAGCCTGAGCTAAAAACCCTGCTATCTGTATTATCATACAAGTGGAAATATATCAGGATTACAAAGCTTTAGCTCCAACAGCTAGCTAGTTCTCAGTACAATCCCTCACAGATGTTCACAAACAAAATAGATTGTTCATATGCCTTCTCCTCTGCCATCCAAGCTCCTATTTCCTTGCGCTCTTTTTCCTGAGTGATCCTATTGTTACCAAGTGTAACACTGATCCCTGACACTGATCTCACACCCTGTAAAACTATGCAATACTCAAGGAATAATTTCCTTTTGCATGCATGAGTTTTGTTTATAGGAAAACTCATGCAATTGATAGTACATTATCCATGTCTTTAATCTCAACTGGGTCTTTCTCTGAATAGACATGCATGAGTTACTAATGAGAGAATCTTTAGTTATCTAGAGTGCACTAGTTGGATGCATGCATGCATTAACTGACTAAACTCACAATTAGTTCCTCAAACAGTTTGGAACTAATTTAGCTGGACTTAAATCAATAAACTGAGCTAACTAGTTACAACTCAAATACAACTCATCCTTATCTCCTTAATTAAGGGGTAATCTACTTAATTTAAGGGATAACTGTTGCATGACTTCACAAAGACTTCTAGCTTGAATTTCTCCAACTAATTAACTCAAGATGAATCAATTAATTATTTTTCAAGCAGCTGTGAGACTAAATTCGAATTTTAATTCAAGGACAAATTAAAATTGGAATATTCTTGTTGCCACATTTCAACACTAACCGCAAATCTAGGTTGACTCATCACCATTATTCAAGGAAAACCCCGCCACCTGGAATAACTCGTTGGTGATCCATAAGGGGGCAAGCTTTTATTCCTACCAAATGCTTCTGGGTCTTGAGACATTAACATGTTTCCTTACGTCCAAGGAAGACGAACTCTTAACCAAGCAGAAGCAATTTTAAGACATACTCTGGGCTCTAAATTTTTAGGATTCTATTTATTATATTGATGTATCTAAATAATTAATTTCGATAATAATGGAAAGTTTAATTTTAGTAATTTCAATAACATTGACTAGTCTATTTGTATCATTTCATTAATAGATTATGCACATATAGAATAATTATGAATTTGTAATGACTCTACTTATAATTGAGTAACTTAATTTTTTTTTTTTCTCTTTAACCATTCATATTAAAAGATATAATATCTTCTCTTTCCAACTTTGAATAAAAGATCATGTGATGTTAAATGAGATGCTAAATTGATTATAAAAACTATTTGAACTAATTCATTATATTCTTATAAAATGATGGACAAACAATACTTGAAGTAATATTGAAACAATTATGTCACATTTTTTCTTTTTTTCCCTTAATCTACTATACTTTTTATATGTTTTTCATGATTTTTATATTATAAATATACGAAAGTATATATTTCTTTACACACATCAAATAATATGTTGAACGTTATATTAATCCAATAAAATATAATACACATAAATAATATGTTGAGCATTATATTAATATAATGAAATATAACCCATATAAATACATGATTTTTTTTTTTAAATATACAAATTATCTAAATCATGCATGTGCAAAATATCAGTTTCACACCATTTTAAAAAATATTAAGTTGAAGAAAATATTTCACATCCAACTAATTTGGACAACTTCATATACACTAAAAATACTCTAAATAACCAAGTCTATCTAATAATGACTTGAGTATTATAACCATTATGATACTAATTGAGTGTCAAAACTGTGTTAAAAACAAAAATAATTTATATATACATTCTATAATTAATAATATATCACTAAAATATTGGTAGTTGTTTATAATGCAATTTTTTGAAAGTTTTTTGGGTGGGTTTTGCGGTCAAAATTTGGCAGAAATTTATTGGAATGGCAAGTTTGATAGCTAGTTTTTGCACAATCAAAGCGTCCCAATCAAAGCCTCCCAGGGATTTTTCAGGGTGCTGAATCCAAATATACAATTAAAAATCCATTTTAACTGCAACAAATCAAAATTTAACCTCAATTTCTTCCACATTCCGTCACATAAATCTCCAAAAAAATCACATTATAAATAAATAACATTTACCAAAAATAATATAATCATCTGGACAGGAAACACTAACTTGATATTGGTAAGTGGTTTTTTTTCCTCTTAAAAAATAACAGTAATGGATTTAAAAACGTCATTTCTTTTGTTTCATGCAAGTACAGAATTAATTTCCAGTAAAAGGAAGCTACCAAATGTATTTTAATCAAAAAAAAATTCCAATCCTAATAAAAGATTTAAAAGATAATATAACTTTTCTAATTTAAAATTTTTTTATATTTTTTTTTATTATAATAAATATAAAATAATTTATATCCATTAAAAAAATTATTTCATTTATTATATAAAATAAGTCATTACCAAAATAGATATTAATTATATATATTATTTATTTTTTTAATTATTTCATTTTATTATATAAAATAATCATTACAAAATAGATATTAATTATATTATTATTTATTTTTTTTCATTTAAAATTAAGTTTTAAGGGTTCAATATTTAAATATAATTTGAATCTACATTTTACAATATTCCTAAAAATCTACGGATATGAATATAAACAAATTCCAATAATGAATTTCATTAATGTTTAGTAAATTTGGAAAATATTATCCTCGAGGAATATAAAGATGTGAGTTTCAAACAAATTATAAAATTGCATATAATTTTTTTTAAAATCACATTATAATTTTAGAATTGAAGGAGTTTTAATTTTTAATTTTGAAGTTTATAAAATTTAGAGTTAGATGTATTTTGAGCTATTTATATATTTTGAATGTCCAACATATTTTAGAATATGAGGCTTTAAAAAATAAGAAGAAAAGTTATGTAGATAGACTGACAGCTAATTTTTTGGATAATATATTAACATTTATTTTGAAACTAATTTTTGGATAATCTATTAGTATTAATTTTGAAACTTCCCAGAAAAAACAAAATATATCAAACAGATAAAAAAAAAAAGAGGCAATCTGTCCCTAGACCATCTTATTTCTTCTCTTTTTTTCATATTATACAATTACACAACTTTAATGGTTCAGTTGGAGAAGTTATAATAACGACTAAATCGATGGTTAGCCGCCCTTCGTCTCTGCAACATGGGCCTTTTCCATACATTTATCTATATGTGAGAACCAGCCAACGTGAGAGAGAGCCGGTCTGCATTTCTTGTGGCGGCGCCACCATCAGAAAACGCTGAAGCCTCCACAAGCAAATGCAGCCGGCCTGATCGACACGGATTCCCAATAAAGATCTCACAATGCCGACTCAAGCTGCCAATTCAAACAACTCCTCGCCTTCCCGCCCCGAGGAGCAAAAAGAAAATGAAGAATTAAACGCAGAGGTAGTGCCCACGGCGGAGGAGGCGGAAGCGCCAGCAGAGCGTCGCGGGGTGGAAAGAAACGACGGGGAGCAAAAAGAAAATGAAGAATTAAACGCAGAGGTAGTGCCCACGGAGAAGGAGGCGGAAGCGCCAGCAGAGCGTCGCGGGGTGAAAAGAAACCACGGGGGAGAAGAGGAAGAAAGAAAGAGAATTCGAAGGAGTAATAGCACAGAGACATTAAAAGAAAATGCGGAAAATTCTCGGGCCGCGTGGCTGGCAATGTACAAAGAGTTATACGGGATCGATCCCAACCAATACAGCTCCCTCTCGGTGGAAGAGTTGGTGGCCAAAGTTGAGGAGGATGCCGCTGAGGCGAAGAGGAAAAAGGAGGAGCGCGTTCCTCCGCCCGGGGAGGACCCGACTGACGAGATCTGGGCGCTGCCGGACGGAATCCTGCCAGAAATCGCCGCGTGGAAGAGGAACGCCGGGCTGCCCGAGAAGTACGGTCGGTTCCACCTGTGCGAGGGCCGGACCGTGGACTCGCCAACAGAGAAGTACCCTCGGATGTCCGATAGACCCGGCGAGGGGAAGAGATTGGACCCCCCTAAAGTGGGTTGCGACTTTGCTCGCTTCGGTGAGAACATATACGCGTGCAAGACCACCGGTATTGTCCACGTGTGCGAGGGCCAGCCTTGCTCACGCGCCACAGATGCTAAAAATGGCGATCTGGTCTGCACCATTTCCGCCCGCTTATTCCATTGGGGTGTAAGTGATAGCCCGCCCCGCGCTCCCCTTCGGCATGGGAGGCGGTGGGCGAATAATGGGGAAGAGGAGGGCGGTGAGGAGGAGAGCGAGGATTCGGAGAACCCACTCGATCCTTCTTCCTCATCAGAACCAAAAGATGAAGAGGAGGGGTCGAGTGAGGAAGAAGAAAAGATATTTTCTAAGAAATCCTCATCAGAGGAAGGGTCCAGTGGGGAAGAAGATACTTTCTAAGAAATCCTCATCATATTTGAAGAAGATACTTTCTAAGAAATCCTCATCAATACTTTCTAAGAAATCCTCATCATATTTTACGTAGTCTTGGCTCTGGGCAAAGTGTTATCAACTTTAACCTAAAGAGACTTAAATGATAATAAAAGAGACTTAAATGATAAGGTTATTATGAAGGTTAATTATTTATTATAATAATATTTTTTTAATAGGTTAAGTTTATTTATTTTATGGGTTTTGGATAAATGATAATTAGGTATTTTGTTAAGATATTTTACTTTATAAAAGAGATTTTAAATGAATAAGTTTTTATGAAGGTTTAATTGTTTTTTATAATAATATTTTTTAATATGTTAAATTTATTTATTCATGAGGTTTTGGATAAATGTTGCTTAGGTACTTTGTTAAGTCATTTTTGATATAAAATTTTAGATTAATATTTTGTTAAGACATTTTTTGATGTAAAGTTTTAGGTATTTGTTAAGGCATTTCTTTTTGTGAAGTTAGATTGATATTTTGTTAAAACATTTTTTTTATATAAATTTTAAACATAATGAAAAATGCATTCCTCTAAACTTACAAAAAAATATACTATATTTATTATATTATAATATTTATTTATTTTTATATTTTTATCATAACGGACTCCATTAAATTATTCACCAAAGAAAAATAGTATTTAGAGAATTTTCGGCACAATACTTGTGTTGGTTGTGTACCACACTACCAGTGTGTTGGTTGTGTACCACACTACCAGTATGTTGGTTGTGTTGGTTGACGATGAACCACACACTACCAGTGTGTTGGTTGACGATGAACCACACTACCAGTGTGTTAGTGTGTTGGTTGTGTTGGTTGACGATGAACCACACACTACCAGTGTGTTGGTTGACGATGAACCACACTACCAGTGTGTTGGTTGTGTTGGTTGACGATGAACCACACTACCAGTGTTGGTTGACTCCATTAAATTATTCACCAAAGAAAAATAATATTTAGAGAATTTTCGGCACACTACCAGTGTTGGTTGACGATGAACCACACTACCAGTGTGTTGGTTGTGTTGGTTGTGTTGGTTGACAATGAACCACACTACCAGTGTTGGCACAATACCAGTGTTGGTTGACGATGAACCACACTACCAGTGTGTTGGTTGTGTTGGTTGACAATGAACCACACTACCAGTGTGTTGGTTGTGTTGGTTGACAATGAACCACACTACCAGTGTTGGCACAATACCAGTGTTGGTTGACGATGAACCACACTACCAGTGTGTTGGTTGTCTAGTGTTGGTTGACGATGAACCACACTACCAGTGTGTTGGTTGTGTTGGTTGACGATGAACCACACTGTTGACGATGAACCACACTACCAGTGTTGGTTGACGATGAACCACACTACCAGTGTTGGTTGACGATGAACCACACTACCAGTGTGTTGGTTGTGTTGGTTGACGATGAACCACACACGATGAACCACACTACCAGTGTGGTTCATCGATGAACCACACTACCAGTGTTGGTTGACGATGAACCACACTACCAGTGTTGGTTGACGATGAACCACACTACTAGTGTGGTCGACAAAAGATTGTTTATGTGATTCAAGATTGTTTATGTGATTCCGCCGAAAATTCTCTAAACAATGTTATAAATTCTCTAAACAATGTTATGGATCACAGAAGTCTAAATTCCTTAAAGAAAAATAGTGTTAATGTAATGATAACCAAAGAAAAATAATGTTAATGTAATGATAATAAACAATGGCATAATGTAATGATAATTTAAAATAGGTTAATTTTAATGTAATTAAATCATTTATTATATTTAACTATGTTATATTTTTTTAGTAAATTATTTATATTAAAAATAAAAATAAATAATATATATATTATATATAGTTTATTAAATAAATAAATCAGTCAATGTAGATATCAAATACTTTGTTCTTTTTATTCTATTGTTTAAATTTCTTAATTTTACAAACAAATTTTATCAAATATCAACATATATTTTTTTCCAATTTCTTTTCCTTTTTTAATGAATAAAAGTTATTTATATACCTAACCATGGAGACCATTGATAAGAAAAGGATACCATTAATAAGAAAGAGGAGAGGAGATATAATTTCATTAAATTATTGACCAAATCAAAATAATATTCATTTAATGATATTAAACAATTGATAAGAAAGAGTTTAATGATATTAAACAATTGATAAGAAAGAGGATGACTGAGGATGACTAATATAAACAATTGATAAGAAAGAGGATGACTAATATAAACTTCATTAAATTATTAACCAAATCGAAACACTAGATTACTTTTCCCACTCATAGAGAGTGTATTACTTTGCCCACTTTGCCCACTCATGGAGAGTGTTATCACTCGAGGAAGCTCTCCTAGGTTGTAGCTTGGATTCCTAGGAGGTTATAGCTTGGATTGCTCTTCCTAGGTTGTAGCTTGGATTCCTAGGAGGTTATAGCTTGGATTGCTTGGATTCCTAGGTTGTAGCTAAGCTCTCTAGGTTGTAGCTTGGATTCCTAGGAGGTTATAGCTTGGATTCCTAGGTTGTAGCTTGGATTCCTAGGAGGTTATAGCTTGGATTCCTAGGTTGTAGCTCGGAGATGCCTCCTAGGCTGTAGCTCGGATACCTAGGTTGTAGCTCGGAGATATTTTCTTGGTAGCATATAATCTTCAATATTGTTCTCTGACAGTTTGGATATAGCTTGGATTGCTTGGATTCCTAGGTTGTAGCTCAACTCTCCTAGGTTGTAGCTTGGATTCCTAGGTTGTAGCTCGGAGATATTCTCTTGGTAGCATATAATCTTCAATATTGTAGTATATAATCTTCAATATTGTTCTCTGACAGTTTGGATATAATCTTCAATTGGATATCTTCAATATTGTTCTAGGTTGTAGCTTGGATTCCTAGGTTGTAGCTCAGAGATGGCTAGTAACATATAATCTTCAATATCGTTTTTGGATATAATCTTCAATTGGTTTGGATATAATCTTCAATTGGTTATGGATATAATCTTCTATTGGATATGACTGTTTCAACTCTATTCTCACTCAAGATATGCATGTTTCAACTCTATTTTCACTCAAGACATGATGGATATAATCTTCAATTGGATATGACTGTTTCAACTCTATTTTCACTCAAGATATGCATGTTTCAACTCTATTTTCACTCAAGACATGCATGAACTCAAGATATGCATGTTTCAACTCTATTTTCACTCAAGACATGCATGAACAGCTTTACTGTAGACCACTAATTCTCAATAGTTTATAGATTTAATGGATAAATGGAGAATTTTATAGATTCAAACTCTATTTTCACTCAAGATATGCATGTTTCAACTCTATTTTCACTCAAGACATGCATGAACAGCTTTACTGTAGACCACTAATGCTCAATAGTTTATAGATTCAATGGATAAATGGAGAATTTTATAGATTCAATTTTCACTCAAGACATGCATGTTTCAACTCTATTTTCACTCAAGACATGTATGAACACCTCAGCTTTACAAGGCTTTAAGCCACCAATGCTCAATAGTTTATAGATTCAACGGATAAATGGAGAATTTTATAGATTCAATGGATAAATGGAGGCTTTAGACCACTAATGATCAATAGTTTATAGATTCAATGGTAAATGGATAATTTTATAGATTCAAATTTCACTCAAGACATGCATGTTTCAACTCTATTTTCACTCAAGACATGCATGAACACCTCAGCTTTACAAGGCTTTAGGCCACCAATGCTCAATAGTTTATAGATTCAACAGATAAATGGAGAATTTTATAGATTCAATGGATAAATGGAGGCTTTAGACCACTAATGCTCAATAGTTTATAGATTCAATGGATAAATGGAGAATTTTATAGATTCAATTTTCACTCAAGACATGCATGTTTCAACTCTATTTTCACTCAAGACATGCATGAACACCTCAGCTTTACAAGGCTTTAGACCACCAATGCTCAATAGTTTATAGATTCAATGGATAAATGGAGAATTTTATAGATTTAATGGATAAATGGAGAATACTGAATGTACCAGCAAATGCATACATAAACACATGAATGGCTAGCTACAAAAAGCAAATGAATTTTGCAAATCTAATTTATCAAATGCAGAGATAAGATGACAGTTATCTGGCATTAGACATAGAAGTAAAACATGAATAACCTATTCAAGTGCAAGCATAGAACAGAAGAGAAAATGGGAATTGAACATGTAACAACAAAAGAAGCTTATATTGCTGGAATGAATATGAGAAGCTAGAGGAGTAGAGTCTCCACAGTCTCCAAAAGTTGAACCCATCTTCTCTCTAACTTTTAGCCTTTTATAGGATTTTTACAATGCTCTCGAGCCTTCTGAGGCTCGAGAGGTCTTAATCTATCCTCTCTGTCCTTTTGTTAACAACTTGATGCCACGACCAGACACGCAGGAGCTTAGAGGCCTCTTTTTCTAACAACAATAACCAAATTCTGGTAAATGTGTTGCGCTATCAGGTGGCTTGCTCATGCCAACGATGCTCCATGATCACTTCTATTAGTTTTGTTGTGTTACGCTATTACCTTTTATCCTTCCGGCCTCTTCCTCTCGGCTTCTGTTTGGATGAGTGCATCGTCCCTTTGAAATCCTCTAAATGGCCACTTTCTATTAACACGGTGAAATGTTGCAATACTGTGAAATTATGCCAAAACACAGTTCATTTCAGACTTCAAAAGTCCTTAAATATGGTCTATTCTCCCATCAAGTCCACCTGTGATCGCTTATCGCAAGTCACAATGCCCCTTCAGTGGCTTCCCTTTGGATTTAGAAAATACGTTAAAAACATTGAAAATATCACAAAAATGGCTTTATGCGGACTTGAAATAATATACATTAGCCTTAAGGAACCCTTTCAGGTCTAGCTTATCGCATCAACGCTTCATCCCTTTGTATTTTGTTTAATAAATGAAATACGAAAATACAAAGAAAAATGCCTTTTCTGCGGATCTCAAAATCTATGTAATGAGGTTTATATAGCCATCGGGTTTGGTTCATCGTATCGCATAAATGTATAACAACCCTGGTCCTTTGCAATGTTCTGACGCGATATTGTGATGTGACTTGTCGCAATCGCATATCGCCCAAGCCCGAGGTCTTTCCATATAACATGGCCTATCCACAGCCGATTACGATTTGTCGATTGGATTTGGACCGTTGATCAGCCAGATCTGATGGCTCCTGTTCATTGATTGTTGCCACTGCCGATAGCTCTATTTTTTCACTGTTTTATTGGGTTTTTGCCTCCCGATAGTGTTTTTCCGCCATTCTAAGGGCTCTTGGCACGCAATTGTTTTGATCTTTGAATGATCCTTAAGAAGATTTTTAAGACTTCGGGAGTGTTTTGGATCAATTTTGGGCCACATGCCAATAGGGCTAACACTGGCTCCTTTTGGGGATGAAAACCTCCTTGTGAGGTTTCAGAACTGCAGAATAATGCCTTTCCTGTAAAACAAAAATCAAATCCACCTCCTTGTGTTCCATTAGGCATGGAGTTTACTTTGCATAAAAAATAAAAACTGAAAAAACATATTACAATATTAAGGCCTTAAAGCCTTATATGAAGTAAAGTTTCAAAAACCGCCCATTGACTGAGCCATCAAGAACATCTTCTCCTTACAGAAAGCACAGAATAAAGGTATTGTTCTACTGAATTTGAGCGATGACAAACGGAACTGTCCATAAGGAGTCAAAATTACCATGATTACCTTTCTTTTCCTTCAGTGCATCCCATTTGAGAACCCAGTCACCAACTTGGAAATTGTCCACTTTTTCCTTCCTGTCAAAGGTTTCTTTGATTTTCTTCTGATGAAATTTTGACTTCTCAACCAGATGCTCTCTGATCTGCTGTAATTCAACTTGGTTATTCATTCTCCTTACCATGTCGTTTGTTTCATCCTGTTCTTCTTGAAATAATTTTGCCACGGGGATAATTAGCTGGATAGGAAAACAACATCAACACCATAAACCAGCTTAAATGGAGACTTTCCTATGGACTTCTTGTTGGTAACTCTGTCAGCCCACAGTGCAAACTTCAACTTGGAATCCCAACTCTTTTTGTTGTCCTCCAACAGTTTTTTGATTATCCTTACAAGACTCTTCTTAGATGATTCTTCCAGGCCATTGCCTTGAGGATAATATGAGGTAGAATGCACTAATTGAATGCCCATGGATTCACACATGTCCACCAATTCTTCTGCCCTGAAATCTGTTGCATTATCAGTAACTAGTTTGGTTGGGCAGTCAAATCTAGTGAAAATATTCTCATTCAAGAACTTTATGACAACTTGATGAGTAGCATTCTTAGTGGGTATAGCCTCAATCCACTTGGTGAAATAATCAGTGGCTACCAAGATCCATTTGTGTTTGCCACTGGAATGTGGATTAATCTCACCTATGAAGTCTAGGCCCCACTGCTGGAAGGGACCATTGACGTGTACTAACTTTAAGGGCAGAGATTTTAGCTGTTGTCTTCCTGCAAAACTTTGACATTTGTCACAAGACTTCACAAAAGAAAACACATCAAAGAACAGAGAAGGCCAATAATACCCAGCTCTGAGGATCTTGTGGGCCATAGTTTTCAATAATGATGTCCTCCACAGATGCTAGAATGGAACTGGTGCATGACTTCCACAGATTGTCCTTTGTCTAGTCATCTCAAGAGGGTCGCTAATGGGTCTTTCCAATAGAGCAGGTTTTCATTAATGCAGAATTTCGTTGATCTGAGCTTAATGGCCTGGGCTTGACTCAAGCTAAGCCATGGAGGGACTTCTAGCTTCTGCAAAAAATGAACTATGCTGGAATACCAATCATAGGTGGCTAGATTTTTAGCCAAGGACTAATTCCACTCTCGCTCTTCTACTGCTTCCTCTGTACGCTCACCACCTGAATTTGAACCCATGCAACTTATGTCTAACAAGCTGCAATTTTCCTCAGCCATAAGCTTAGCCAAGCCATGGCCTTTGACAAGCTTGGTGGGCTTCACCTCTATGTTGAACTCTATGAATTTTACAATCCATTTAGCTCTCTTTCCATCAATATCTGGCTAAGTTAGAACGTATTTTACCGAGGCTGATGGTACATATGCATTCACTTTGGAATGTAGAATATAAATTATGAATGCATTTAAATATTTTATGAGAGTGTTGATGCCTCGAAAATCGCTGCAACAACATTGGGGGATAACCACCCGGTCCGGACCTTAGTACAGCTCCTTTTCCGTCTGGGATGGTGGCTCCGACTGGATATAACGGGACCAGTTTCCCGATAATGAATAAAAGGGATGGATGAGTGATGAGTAGTCTGTTTTAATGATAGGCGATTAGCTTATTCTATTGACAAAATAAGAAAACTAATACTAATCCCGGGAACAACTTATTCATTATAGATGCAGCGTTTAATAATCCTTATCTATCTAACAGGCATATAGATGACTCTGTAAAATAAACAGAGATATTCAATCATTTAAAGATTACTTCATATGAATAGTCAAACGAAGCGATTAACACAAATTACTGCATTCACCATTTATATCATCATACATATACGATTGAAAGAAAAGCATTCTATAAACAGCCAATAGTGGGATGCATAAAGGATGCTGTTAAAACACACACACACACACACACACACACACACACACACATATATATATATATATATATATATATAAGCGATAATAGCAAGAGCAATTAAATAACAATTCATATAACAGGAACGAGTACAGACGCAAATAATAGTACCATGTGAGCTTCTAATCAATCCCAAATATCAATCGCTATTCAAAATCCTTCCTTCAACACAGAAATGCTTTTAAACAAAGACAGTAGTGCACGTTTGTATAAAAACCTTCCTCATTAAAATCAGAATAATTGGTCCAGTTTCATAAAAGAATATCCCTGAAGTACAATAGTGCAACTTCAGGGTTTAAGTCATATACAAAACTTTACGACCCTTTCTAAATGCATGAAAGGGTCTATAAATACTACTAAGCTAAAAAGATCTATGAAACAAAATCCTACTAAATTGGTATCAGTAAATGTGGTCTATTTCTCAGGGGCGATCTGGCAGTCGGTGAAATGAGTCATGCCTCAGGTTGTTTGCCCTTAAACCTTAGCTCGCTTATCGCGAGCATTGGTTCTACTTCTGGCGGTTTGTTGAGGCGTAAACTGAATTGGGCGGCGAAGGTGGCATCCTGGTGTCAGGTATAATATAACCAACAGCATCGGTTAGGCACTTCAAGACGGCTCTTTGGCTGTATGGTTTGATTAAGAAGAACCAATACGCATCCCATGTCAGACTTTTGACTCCAGCGATCAATATTGCACTTTTCTCCAGCTCCGGATAGCATGAGTGCTCCAATATATTTGATGTTGTTGATTTACCTAGAATGCATTGGGAAATTATGTTAGATAAACACAATGTATTATTCACAAATTCAACCAAATTTCTACTGATTGTCCTGCATCTGGAAGTCACTCTTTTTGCTTTCATCAGTTGTGATTGCCATTCTGTGAATAATATCTCTTTGTGCGATTCTAGAATTCTTGGTAGATTAGCTGCCCGACCTACATCTGAATCCTGCCATTCTATAAAGTTTGTCAGTGTTTCTTCTGCCTGATCCAAGTCAGCCCTTGCTTTGTCTACCTTTTCTCTTATAGAAGCTGACAATTCGTATAATGGTTCTACTCGTATAAGATGTTGACATAATAGCTTAACCTGATTAATCAATCCCTTATTTAGCTGGAGCGCTTCTGCTTTAAACTCATCTATCTTAGGGAGATTTTTCGTTTGCTCAATTTGAGTGGTCAATTGAGCGATTTGTTCATCCTTTGCTTTCATTGTTCCCTCAGTCGATATTCTTAACTTCTCTAGTGCCACTGATAGCTCCTTTTGCCTTTGTATTACGCCTTCATCTATCCTTTGTTTTTGCTCTTGTAATTGCTTGATTAGCTGGTTATTGTTCTACTTCTGTACTAGCAATTCTTTCTCCGCCTGCTCTGCCTTCTACTGAACTTCTGATAGTCTCGCCTGTAGTGAAGAGATATCCTGATCCTTGGCTTTTAAAAAATTGCTCACCTCCGTTGCTTGATCAATAGTCGTCGCAGAATATGCTCCGGCGAACTATGATAGCTTGGTTAAGTCATCGGAGGGGTCGAATTCCTCTTTCCATACAACATTGCCCGTTACTGTTAATTGAGGGAATGGGGAAGGTTGATCAGTTCTTCTCCATTTCCTTTGTCGCTTTACGACGGCTTTATGCTTGGGGCTGTAAAATATATCTAAAGGGGGGATCTCTTCAATTTGTAAAATGATCTCTCCCGTTGGATCTTTAGGAATTATCTCTAGTTCTTTTGTTTTGGGTAGGTCGCTAGTTTCACCTGAAACTGGTTTCGATGTCGCTTCTTGTGTATCACCTTCCTTTGAAACCTCATCATCTTTTGAGAACTCTAAGTTATTGATGATTGTACTGAATTGATTCCATTGCTGGAGAAAATTCGGATCAACTAATGGATCATGGTTATCTTTAGAGCTGCTCTCCTCTTGGGTCTTTGCTTGGGTTTCTTCTTGTCGCTGTGCATTTTCCTGAGTTACCTCCTGCCTTTGGCTATGCGTTTCCTCCTGCTGTTTTGATGTAGTAGGAGGTGGTGTATTATGTCGCTGTTCAAACTCGCTTGACCTTGTTGCTGTCGGTACAGTTGCTAACAGGTCTAGAAGCAGAGTTTGCAGCCTCTGTTCTCTGATTCTGTTAAAATCAACTAGCCCTTCATCATTATAAACATTTCGGGCAAGCGACTTGACTTGATACAGTGACTCGGCTGATGCGAACAAATCTTCGAATTTGTCTTCTTTGTGCTCGACCTTGGCCAATTTGGCCTGGTCGAGCGCATTGCAAGCGATCTTTCTTGGATCATACTGCCTCCTTGGCAGAGTAGCCAGGGTGAGAAAATTCATTTTCCTGGCTTCCTTCTCTACATGCTTGATATCATGTAGGGTATACACTCCAATTCACAATGGAAAAGAAGGCCAAACATGTTTTTTATCTCTTTTCAGGGTTTGAGTAACCCCTTCAGCGCTAATTTGATAAGCTACCTCCCTGGCAAGTAGCTTATCGGGGATGTAAAGTGGTAGCACATGTGGCTTAGCCTGACTGCCAAAAACTCTGATATAGGTTAATTTCTCCTCCCCAAACCAACTCGCTACTACAGTCAAATCTACCGCTGCTTGCTCGGATATTTTAGGGGCAGGCTTATTAAAAATTGAATAATGAATTGGTAACATAAAACCACTGCAGATTTGGTACAGGTGGTGCTTATAACTAGTCTTCCAAAGTTTTCGATGATATATGTGAATGGGTGTGGGGTCTTGCGACGTCCAGCTCCATCCCAGTACAGGAAATTTAGAATTAAAATGCAACACATCTATAATATATGCACTATAGTAAAATGGCGGAATAACCCTCTCTGTGACACGATAGTCAGACCTGAAGTCAAGAATGGCTTTGGCTAACTTGTCGGACAATATGACGGCCCAGTCCATGATTTCTCCACTGCATGCTGCCTCAATTAGGGGGACCATTTCTATGGGGATATTGGCAGAGTCATGCAATCCCCATAGCCTACACATCATAATTCCATCATAACAGTAAGGTGAACACAGGGAGTCAACTGAGTACTTACCCGAGGTTTCATGCTTGTGTTTTGCTGGATTCCGTCTCCAGCCTCGAATAGGTTCAGATTCGGTCTTGTTCTCTGCTCGAAACTTCTCCAAAAATGCAACATTATACTTCCTGTCTTCTCGTGGAAGGTGATACATTAGCCTTAGGTCTTCGGCTCGAAACGAACCGAAAACTCTCCCATCCGTAGATTCAAACAGTCTATCGATAATTGGGAGCTCTTGGGGTGCCCACCTTACCACATCTGTGTAAGGAAGAACCTGCTCCCGAGCCGCTATTCTGTGTAGGAAGGAGTCAGCCAAGTCTTTTATATTGGCATCATATTTGCTGGTATTGTCGCATAAAATCTCCACTTCGGTCACCATTGGCCCTTCGGCCTCAATCAAATTATAAGTCCCTTGCCAAGTGGTTTTGGGGAGTCCTAAGCATGTTGTATCTGATATTATTCCTTTGTTCTTCCCAGTTGGATCAGCGACAGTTAGCCCTGCGGCTGGCGGAGCAGTAGGCATTGTAGTCTTCTTGGATTTCTTTCCCATTCCACTTTCTTCTGTTTCTGTGAAAGAATTTTGCACAGAGTGAAAGATAAGCGCAACACAAGAAACAATATCGTGAATCTAACATAATGAAGTATGTATATATCTTGGCGCATTCACAGTAATTAATCGACTTAAGGTGGCCTTAGGATCGAATACGTGGATAGCTTCAAGCCTGTTTTTCTTATTAAATGGTCATTACGGCCTGTCAGTCTCATTAATTACAATTGCTTCGGTTAATGGATAAATGATTTAGTTGAAGCATGTTGAGGGCGATTTGGCGGTTTGAACACGGATGAGCGGCTTTTCCAAAGGATATGGCCTTAATTACGAATAAATCAAATCAAATTGCCTTTGTGACTGTTACCTTGAGAAATGTGCCATTTACCTTTTGCGAAATCGGGCATCGGGGAAATGCTAAATTATTACATTGGTTTTGCTTGGAATCCTCGAGCGCCGATATCCGATATCGCATCGCATCGGGCATCGCTGGTAGTGCCGCTTAGGATGAGGGCATGGTGAGCCATCGATTGCCGATAGCGATATCGCATCACATCGGATGAGGATAAGCTTAGTTGTGCTTTAGATGCTATCGCCGATTGCCGATTGTCGATTTTGCATTGCATTGCAGTAAGGATCATTACTCCGTGTTACTTTATGCTTTGCCGATATCCGATATCGATTTCGCATCAGCGAAAACCAATATGTCTCTTACATTGTGTTTTCTTTGTCATTGCGATATGCGATCTTGCGATCGCTTTATCACAATGATAAAGATAAATCGTTTTATATCGGGGTTTTTTGATTGGTTTTATTAAAAAGCCTCTTTGCGAAATAGAACTTTAAATTGATACCAATTTGAAACAAAAATTAAAAAGGGACCCATTTCACATTATAGTTTTTGGAATTTTAATGATATGAAATGGGGGGTTGTTGTATGGCACAACAATTGGCGATTCGCTGGAAGAAACAGTTATCTCTGAACAGTATAGAAATACTTAGACTTTTTCACAATAGAAATTTTATTCAAAAGGGAAAATTCTAATATAACTAGATATCGTTGCATTCTAAGGAAATAAAACTTTGTTCGCTAATTTCCTCTCCGTTGAAAATAGATACATTCCAGATTTTTAAATTGGCACTTATTGGTTGATATTGATAAAATAGGAAACTTTTCCAAATCAATTATTAAAATTAACTCCTTTGCCATAGGTAGAGCCTCTGCTGCCAGCAAACGTCCATAGTCTCGGTAGGGATACCTTTTAACCACATCATTGTCTATTGTCCTATTCACTTCAGAGCATGATTAACAGAATGAATTCAAAAACATGTTTTTTCACATTTGTTTTCATTTTATTTTTCTGTTATTTTGTAAGATAAAAAGTGATTTCCCTGGTGTGGTGGCCAGTTAATTGACAATGCCATTCACTGGTAGTAATCTAACCGAACAAGTTGGCTCGTGATGAGACCCCTTGTCTTACAATTGAAGCCATTACCCTGTTTTGGT
>APFE031542315.1:0-11419 GCA_000404065.3 Pinus taeda | reverse complement strand
ATCAATGATAAATATATATTATGAAGAAAAAACCTAGTAACAACTTCAACAAAACCTTCCCTTTGAGGTTAATGACATCTTGTTCTCATCAATGACAACACTATGTTCAATAGACATAGGTAAATTAAGTGTTGCTATGAGTTGATGGGCATTGTGCACCCTAGCATTTAGCTCATATTTTGATTCATTCTTTATTATAATATTGTAAGGCATATGATAAGTGGGAGAATATTGGAACAAGTAAGTCAAACACCTTCTGTCTTGTAGTGGACAAAGTAACGAATGTTCAGTTCTACCAAGAGATATATGTAAATATATAGCAAGGAATAAATGTAAAGCAGTGATAGCGAATAAATGCAAATCATTTATTGAATGCTATGGTTAGAGAAAAAAAAGTGTGATCTTTAACTCATTGTTATGCTCCAAATTTTCTTTGAAATCCTTATGTTAAAGCATAAGGACTCTATCATGTATTGTCAACATTTGGTTGTTGAATAGTATATTTAATGTGTTTTATAAATCATGGTTTTTCTCATGGAAGAGTTTTCCCTGATACACCTTTGTCTAATGGTTGTACATCTCTATATTGTTTAGCATTGCAACTATGTTAATTTAATTTTGACATATTCTTCTCTCATTGGTTAGTGTAGAAAGCATTTTCTATACTTATACATTATTTTAACCCAAGGATCTATAATTAATTTGTCTAATATATTATAAATACCATTAAAATTTATACACATAACCACTACTAATTCTCTTAAAAAATTTTAAAAAATCAAAATCAAAATAAACCAGACTCTTATATAAAATGAAGAACACATTAAAAATAAAATGACCATCACAAGATTGATGAAGGTTAACGTGTCATAAACAAATAGATATCTTACATATACATTAATATCCTAAGAAAGAATTAGAAAATTATATATTCAAATTTCACTTATAAACTTTCATTAAATAAGACACAAAACTATGCTAGAGTCAATACTATGGTTGTATTATATAGATTTGAGTTGAGTATGATATTATGAAAGGGTACATATACTAACTAGTCGAGAGAGTAATAGCAATCCACACACTTAATAATATTAAAGTTACAATGACCATTACACTATGAATTGAAAGGTTGAAAGTTATTAAACACTATGAACTCAAAGGTTGAAAGTTCTAATACAGTTCTTTACTTTGAAATTTTGTAATATCTATACTTCATAAATAACGAGTTCAACATTTTCATATGGTGAAGTTGGACCGGAACCCATAAAGGTGGCAAAAATTTAATTTCGATTGCACCTGGCAGTGTACCTCATAAAATCAAAGACTGTGAACAGCTAACATTGCAATGTACATTGTCACATTCACCGATTTTGCGTCGAAGGTGGTACATTGCCACCGACGTAGAAAAAAATATTTTACGACCTGGCTCTCACATTCATTAATTTTACCACGAAGTTGGCCAATGGCGACCGACGTTGCAAAAATGGTTTACACGGTAGCTATATTTGAGTTTTGTGGGTGTATATTTTAGTTTTTTCCAAGTAATAATGATTAGTCTGGTTTTGTTGAATTTATTGAATTCATTTGAATTTTAGATTTTGAGAATATTTTAAAATTTGATGCTAGAGCTAAAATTTGGTTTTGAGAATAATTTAATTTTTTTATTTTTTAATAGTTGGTTTATTTTTATTTTTGATTTTTTTATAAAAATATTTTTAATGTTAATTTTACTAGTTTTTTAATTTATATTTTTTGTTAATTTTCTATTTTTATTTTTTTTTAAATTTAGTTTGTTTTCAATTTTTTTTTTTTAATGTTTTTTTTTTCCTATTTTGACCTACTTAATTTAATACATATATATTTTTTTTTTATAATGTTTTTTTTTTATCCAAAATTTTTTTATGGTTAATAGATAATTTTTCTTTTATTAACTTTTTTTTGTTTTTTTTTTTTTTTTATTTATATGAGTTTCTTGAGTAATTAACATTTAAAAGAAATAAAAATAAAACGACTAAAAAATTCTTTAAGTAATCATAATTTAAAAAAAATGGACATAATAAATTTTAAAGTGTGAAAAATAAGTCCTTTAAGAAAAAAAGTAGGATGTATAACACATTGGATCAACACGTTTCAAAATTAGCATAAAAATCACTAACATTTAAAAAAAAATATTTATATTTGATACATAAGAACATTTAAATTGTCAAAAATATGCTCCAAAAAATAAGTATTGCATTCTGCATCACCACTTTTCAAAATCGGGTCATGTTTTTACTACCTCTACGAAACGGGCAATCGTATCAGTTAGTTAAAGTGCCAAAAACTATGTTCTAAAAAAAAATGTGTGTTCTGCATCGCCCCTTTTAAAAATTAGGTCAATTTTTTGCTATCTCTCCGAAATGGGTAACAGTATCAGTTTCTGTTCCAAAGTTTACATTGTTTAGACAAGAGAGGCAAAGAAACCAACCTGAATCTTCTACTTAACTCCTTGCCTGATCTCTCTCCCCCTTGATAGAGCTTGCAACTCCTCTCCTACTTGTCCCGCTTAGAGAATACCTGTAGAGACAAAGTAACAAAACACCATCAAAGAATCTTGATCTATTATATCATAAGCATTGCAGAATCAAAAATACAACGAACATACAATGGCATTTATAAATAACAACATTCACAAATATACAATTGTATGGAGGAAAACTCAAAGAACTTTATTAAGTATGAAGGGAGAATTACAACTCAGCTGTCTGATCCAACATCATCCTCCCAGCATCAAAGCCCTTTTCACCTCATGAAAAGCAAGATCACCCAACAATACAATGCTTATTTCTCAAGGACAAACTATCAGCACTTCCTTACAAATTACAAAATTCCAACCTCCAGATCTCTTAGATGAGGGATCCATTTATAGATGTTTGTAAGAGTGTGAGTCTTCTCTCGGTTTTTGATTAGTGTCATTCCACTTGTTGTTCTTGGTTCCACTTGGAGATTTCTTGGATCTCTTACTCATCCCTAGGCAAATTCAGAGAGGCAAATGTCATAGGAGAAGTTTCTAGAAGATTCCATGAGCATCCACTTAGCAAACTGTCTCAGACATTTGTCCATTCTCACTCATCGTACCCCACATAAGGCCTGTTTAGTATGCATCACACCTGGCTAGTTTAGGAATTAGTATGCATCGCACCCTGACAGCGGATCATTCAATATGGTCTAGTTTTGGCTAGTTCTAAGTGGTTTTTCAGGTGGAACTTTTGGGGAATGATGTAATTAGTTGACTATGATCCTGTAGGATATGAAGCAACACTTTTAGGGGTTAAAGAACCCTAGTTATCGACATATAAGATTGGGTTTGGGGTGCCCAAATATGTCTATAATAGAGTGATTGCAGAGCTGAGGGCCCGTGAGCACTGCGCCCTCCAAGTGATCAGTGAACAACGGATCACCAACGAGAAAATGGCGCTATAGTGAGACTCTACCATCGTTGTTGCAAATGAGGTGGCCAATCAGAATAAGCGCATTATGTAGGTCATTGTGGAGCCATGCCGAATGTTCACAGAGTTGGCCATTCTTGACAAGAAGCCAGTCGAGGTGCACATTTGCAAGTTGGCTATGGGGGTGCGCGGCACTCGTACTGAGATGGTGAAGGTCCAATTTGAGTTGAACCTATAGATCACTGAATAATAGTTGAAGGCCCAACCTTCAACTCCGACAGAGATAAAGAAGCAGTGTACAACAGCTGTCGCGGAAGCAATAACAGTGGTGGACAGTGCAGTATCAGATTGCACACAACTTTTTGAGCAGTCGTTTGAGGTACTGACAAGCTCGTAGGAGGACCCCAATGTACAACAACTAGAGATGGAAGCATGCTAGCTACAACAATGCTATGATGAGGTCAAGGGCACAACATGAACTGTCACACTAACACAAAGACTAACAAAGTTGTCAGAGGCAAAGTAGCTGAAAGGAAACGTGGATGCAACACTGTACAAGGAAGCAGTCTTGAAGGCACAAATGAAACCCTGGCTCGATGAGGCTTACATGGTGATAGGCTCTATTGAAGGAAAGCTTGCAACTCTACAAGCAACTCAGCAAAAGCTTGAGTCCAACAATTCAGGAGAAGTGACAGAGCAGATGGTCAAACACGTGAAGCAAGCAACAGCTCGGTGCACTACTGAGGTTGCAATTATATGGGTTGAGCTAGAAGGTCTTGGGGGTCTGATGGGAATGTAATCCCCCAAGTATAGGTTTGGGGCTAAAATCCTATGTTTTGGGTTGATTTTTCTAATAAACTTGTAAAGTATCCGCATTTTGTGGTCACGGAGCACGAAGGTGTCATAAGTCATAAAGGGTTGTCTACCCTTATTGTTGTAAAGTAAAGTTGGTTGTAAAAGATCTACCCATGGTCCATAGACCATGGGATTGTGTAAAAAGAGCTAAGAAAGTAAACTCTAAGTAGTTTTTAAGAGTCGAATAGTTATGAAGCTAGTCATAGATTTGAAGTAAGAAGTCTAAGTTTTGGGTCATAGTGTAGGTAGAGGCTCTACAGCTGTATACACAGAGGCCTAGAGTGGAAGTCTGCAACTAAGTCCACGGACCCCTGCAGCTATGTGCATAGGGTGGTAGAGTCTGTAGTCACTTGAAGATATCAATAAAGAGAAATATTCTGCAAATTCTGTGTCTTTGTTAATGCATCTTGTCATATTCCGTATGAATCTCAATTAAAATGCTTATATGATGCACGAATGTATGTAATTATGTTGGCTAAGAGAACGCAAGTAAGAACATTTGTTTACATGGTACTAACTATGATTGTTTAATAAGATAAGTAAGACACTTAGACTAGTTTGGGAATTTGTACGGTACGCTTCCCTAGCAGCGTGAAAGAAATTGAGCCACAGGTTAGGGTTGTGTAAAGGTCAATTGCACCATTTTGCAGAGGTACTGAAGGGCAGAATAGAGGGATAGTTTGGCAAGACCTAGAACTAAGTGACCTATGCGAAGGTAGGAATATAAGAAATAAACTAACATCACGACCATCTCAGGGTGTGGAAACATGGTTCTAGCATCCCCCCATAGTGCTTATGGTGAGACTTCAGTCAGTGCTCCACGGGCTAATGCGGAAAGGGCCAGTAGGGTAGGGATTTGTTTTGCTAAATAATTTTGAACCCGAGTTAGGCCCCAACAAGCAAACGTACAGTAAGTTGCAATAAAATTGACCAAAATGATAGGAAGACACTCCTAATGAGTACTGTAAGTGTGAAATGTGCCCAGGGGGGAATTTTTTGGAATGTTGAACTGAAGGTACCATGATGAAGAATGATGCCTTGATCCCAATGTGATTGGTAGTTCGAAAAATCGATCTTGTGGGATCCCATAAAGGTCTCTACAAAATGTCAAAAATGTCATATATAAGTTAGTGTGGCCCACATTGCCACCTCATTTGCACTAGGGTGATGTGGTAGTTCTGATGGACCTTGGTGATTATATGTACAATTGCTTCCAACTAGAGAACCTGATTAGCTAGTGAGAAGAGTCAGGTAACTTATCATGATCCCTCTTTTCTCAATTCAAGAGGCTAAGGTAGGTAGGCCGTATGGAAGTTTTCCATATGGGATTTTTTCTCAAATTCCCAAAACCATAGCGGGAAACTACTTGATAGTCATGATGATCCATGTGGCAAAAGGGAATATAGTCGCAATGGTATCATGACTATCTTGGAAAAAAGTGCAAGGGATATGGATGGGAAACTAGCAGGTGCAACCATAACAACTACAAGATTGGTTGCAACTTTCAAATGAACATGCATGATCACCCTCACACCTATGGGGGATACAACTACGATGATGATAGTGGTTGTCATTTGCATAGGAGTGAGGGTATGCACATGAATGTTACCTAAATAGTTATGCAATGCTTATGATTATTACTTGAAAGATTGATAAGGGTGCGCCCAAAATGGTGAATTTTTTTATTTTTCCAACAATATTTTTATTTTTATTGAAGTAGACCTTGTCTGATAGGATGGTGTGTTGGCACGAGCGAAACTAGTCGCAGTTGTGCATATATGTGGCAACAGATGCATATGCTAGCCAAACTCTAGGAAGGTGAGGACTTCTAAATTTCCATCAAAACCATCTCATCCAATCACACGAGGATTTCCTATAATTTTCCATTGGTTGGTGGGATCATGCCTAAGAGGTGTTTGTGATCTGAGGTAGAGAGTTGTCAATACCACTCGAGATTAATATTTACTTTTTGATGGGGTTAGTGCCACGTGGTGATGTGCTACAAGCCGATCCTCCCAGGAGTGGGATTTAACTAAATGGTTGGGCCAGGGAGTAATGTGTCCTAGAGCCATTTTATGTTATGGGGATCAGGATTGATAACATATTGGATTTGTGGACATGGGTGGTGACAACAATTATCATTTGTATATTTGATACCTATACACCTCATTAGATTGTGGGGATTTTGATTGGCATACTTGAATGACTGCATTTAGGTATTTCCTTTGATTTGGAAAGGGTGGTCCATAGAGGCATGATTGACTAGCTGAATCGGGTGCCACACAGGAAACTTCATGACTTCAGTTATGGCACTATCCTTTGTAGTTTTGTGTATGAGTGAGTGATTCTCATTTAACCCTTGATTTTTGTAGATCCGACGCCATGCCATGAGTAGGTGGAGGTGAGATTGGTCAATACTAGACCAAGCAAGTGAATGTTTGGTGCTTTTCTAACCCTTAGATCATTCTAGAGCTCACATATGTGGGGACAAATTTCTAGGGTGATCCAGACATGGGATTTCCTTTAGGCAATGCATGGGGTCTCGTAGGTATGTGTGTGTACATGTGATTAACCTTCGTGCAATTCTCATTATTCTCATATATATTTCTTGTGTATTGATTCCTGGCATGTGTTTCTTGTAGATGTTGGACCTAGTGGGTGTGACCATGGGCGATAGATAGAGAGAGGCTAGGTTGCAGGGGTGGGTCATGTAGGGTAGTGAAGTCCTTGAGAGGAGGACATAGAGGAGCTTATAACTTAGAAACTATGATTGTGGATTGGTGGTGAACCCCCTAGTGCTATCAGTGAGGTGGATGTTTTCTAAGAGGGGAACACCAGGCTCTAGGCCCAACAGAGTACCACGAAGAAGAGGGAGAGTGTTGCTAATGAGAGTGATATGGAAGCTTGAGTATGATTATAATGTCTCTTGCTAGGGTTAACAAAGATAGGATGGCCATTATTGCGCAAGGACTTGATAGGGCTGGTGACCTCGGAGGAGAGAGAGTGGCAACCTATCTTGTACCGAGTACTAGTGGAAGCTACTATATCACAATCAATATTATCCCTAGGGTAGGGGGAGGCAAGTAATATTATAGTAGGTGGTGCAGGAAGAGATGGGACTACTTGACGACCTTAGACGTTGATGTTGTACTAAGCGAAGCACCCATTATGAGGATGCACCCCTCTTTTTGTATGATGATTCATTTTTTATGGCAATATCCTCTTGGTGTACTCAAACCTTGTTTTTGATATATGTGTGTGTATGAGAGAGAGGATTTATTTTGCAACTGATTATTGTGTGCCTTATGTGTGGTGTTTATTTTATGTTTATTTATTGTTTAGGCTTTATATATCTCAATGATGATTTGTATGTACCACTTGCTAGTCTAGGATGTGATTAACAATGTGGTTGATGACATTATTTTGATGCTTTGATGTATGAGAGAATGTCACATGATCAAAATAATTTAATAAAAGTTGGGCGTGCATGTATTTTCGAAAGAGGAAAGGATCACGAATTTGGAAGGTGTGACTCAACTACACAACGACAAGTTGGCAATCAAGAAAGACATGGAGTAGGAGATACTTAACTGGGAGGTGTCTTCCAAGAGGATGATAGCGAAATCATATTCTACATGATTATTAGTGGTTGAACCGATGTAGATACCATTATGATTGAGGATTGTTTGATCACGAGAGTAAATGGCCCAAGTTGTTGTAGCGATATTTTGTGACCACCGAGAAGCACCATCAATGAACTCATGGTATTAACCCGATGGTTGATCCATGTAAGACACACAAGATGAGTATATTTTAGGTACATCATTGGTAAGCAAATGATAAAAATGTAAATCATGGTAAATATAAACATCATAATTGAAAGCATCATGTATGGCTAAGGATAAAATTTCTTGAGGTATATTCCATTGATGGGTCCTTTGAGACATGCTTCATTGTGGTCTGTTAGCATGTATGTGCCATTGAGAAAGAAATTTTTAATAATGTATGGGCCCTTCCATAAAGTCTCAAATTACCCTATCCGTAAATATTTGTTGGTAACATTGTAGTGGAGGACTAAATCCCCCTTGTTAAAGGAGTATGAGGTGATGTTGTGATCAAAAGACACTTTAGTTGGTTTTGTATTGGCTTCATTATGCTTGAGAGATTCCTATTGATTTTCATCAATGTGTTCTAGTTGTATAAGCAAGGGGTGTGGTATCAAGGAGAAGTTTGTTTTTGGTGCACAACATGGGGATCCTACATTTGATGGGAAGTACAACATCAACCCCATGTACCATATGGAAGGGAGTAAATCTTGTGAACACCTTGACTGATGTGTGGTACACCCATATAGAAGAGAAAAGCATGTGATACCAATTGGTTTTAGTTTTTCCTTCATACGATGTATCGTTGTTCCAAGGACCTTCTAAGAAACTTCTACCTGACCATTAGACTGGGGGTAATCTGGGGAAGAAAACTTGTGTTTCAATCCAAGGAGGTGAGATAGTTCTTGAAAAATCTCATTCTCAAAGTTTCTTCCATGATCAGGCACAAGCTCCATTGGGACACAAAATCATGTGATGACATGATTAAATAAAAAATGGCCATATTAATCATTTTTCATCAGAATGTGGGCATGGATTTAGCCCACTTGGTAAAGTAGACAACATCAACTACTATGTATTTATGGCCATTTTGAGATGGCGGGTTGCAAGTCATGAAATGAATGCCTGATTTTTTTAAGGGGATAGTAGTTATAGACAAATGTAAGGGACAAAGGTGTGATCTAGCCTTCTTAGCATATAGCAGGAAACGTTTGCATCACCTGACTTCCTAATTGCAGCCATAAAATAGTGTGGGCAAAAAATAATCATTGTTGAGATTTTTTTGGGTGGTGGCCATCTTGACTAGGTGGTGACCACATGATCCATTGTGGTCGTCGTTGAGAACCTATTATGCCTTGTTAAGGAGATTCAATGCCAAAAGAGAGTGCCAACTCCTCATCAATTTACCACATCGTTGATGACGAGATATCAAGGGACTTGGTGGCAAATGAGTCATTGGTCATCATGAGAAAGATTGGGGTTCAACATCTGAGTTTAAATAGAAAATAAAATGTTTCCATAAGAAGGGTCATCAATCGATATGACAAACACACGTTCATTGAGGAAAGTATCATTCATTGGTGACCCCTGAGTATTTGTTAGTAAATCAGTGATGAATTTAGCAAGAATAAGAGCTTTGTTCCTTTTAGGGGAAGCAAACTGAAGATAAATTTCTTGCAATATTATGATCCATCGGGTGTACTCATGGTTCATCATATGACAAGTGAGAAGGTATTGTCTGAGATTATTGTTAGAAACTACTATGGTATCTCATAGGATGATGTAATGTCAAAGCTTCTATATGGAGTGCACTAGGGCCAAGGTGATGTTTCTTGCTGACTCATAATTTAAAGCAGGCCATCTCAGGTTTTTGCTATTGTAATAGATGGAATTTTGTCTATTATCAATGCCTTCCTATACTAAGACACCCACGATGGCTATGTTATAGGATGACAGATAGAGTGTGTAGTCCTTGTTATGGTCAAACAAGCTTATTGATGGTGCTTGTGACAATGCGTCTTTCAATGCCTTGAATGATTATTCAACATGCTCATCCCATTGGAATGGGACATCCTATCAGGGAAGGTGGATGAAACCATGTGTACATGTGGTGTAATTAGGCTGAAAATGTTTTAATAAATTAGATTTATACTGTAGGCTTTGCAGTTGCTTTAAATGTTTAGGCAGTTAGATCTCACGAATTTCTTGCACTGTTAGTGGGTTGACCTTGATACCCCGTTGGGAAATGATGAATCCCAATGAAAAATTTTCGTTAATGTAGAACAAACACTTGAGAGGGTTCAAGTGTAATATACACTGGCAGCAATGCTAAAACACTATTTGAAGAGCACAGGACTTGTTGCAACATTCATGTGTTGGACAGTAGTTCAATAAATGTTTCTACCCTTTCTCTGAAATTTTATATCAGACTATGATACCATCATATCCATTCCTGAATAATTTTCATAAGAGATTGAAACAAAATTTGCTTAATTGTACTCTGTTTCCAAATGTTATTATTTTTTATGTTTTCCTCTAAATTAGTTATAAACATGAATTCTTAAATGCTCTTGCTTTACTAATTTAAACATTGTTGGTTACTATAACAAAGAATTCTTCATTGCTCTTTTTTTGTAGTCATTTCATTTCTTTCCTTTGGACATGATAAAAGACTCTTAGTTGCCTTTCATCCCTTCAAAATCATCCCATCCACGTTAAATTTTAAGGATTTTTCTCTGTCTAGCTATCTTGCCCTGTAATACCATCTTGTGCTTAGAATAGAAATCCAGTAAAGCCATCCTTTGACTCCATAGCGCAATGGACTGAAAGCTCTCAATCTTGCCCTTAGTTTGTGGATTCCACCATTTTCCCAAAACAAACTCTTGAATCTATAACTAGCCTAAAACCTTCCAAGAACAAAGATAAATCATAAAGAGAGAGGCCTCTCTGGATGCAGATTGGCTAGATTCTGTATCTAAAAGGTTGGTTTGTGATTACCTCAGGTATACTTTCCTCTTACAAAACTTCTAGGAAAACTTGAGTGATAACATAGTGGCGACTTCGCTAGGGACCTGAATAATTTGTTTGTTACTATTGTTTACTTTATAAGCTATAGACGGAGCCTGAAGTTAGCTAGGTAGCCTTTGAAATGCTCTTTCTTTGCAATTGCATAAGTAAATGAATGCTGCTTCAGTCTATCTCTGGTCTAGTTTATAAATCGAACATCTGGTTTCAAATACTTGATCAGTTCCTCTTGTCAAATAAGTCTTTAAGAAAGTTTAAATCTCATATCTATAGCCTCTTAAAGAAATCATAGAAGTTGTTTTGAAAATTCATAAAAAGCAAAATAATCATAAAATATCCAAAATTTGGTTTCCTAAAAAACTAACTTTTTCTTCAAAATTGTTTTACAGGTTTAGATCTGATCTATGATGGTGGAAAAGGATCAGATACACAAAGGTTAAAATCATCCACCTGGCGACTCCAAAATCAATTTCACTACTAAGACTCCACTGGAGGAATGAACCTGAA
>APFE031542301.1:0-10565 GCA_000404065.3 Pinus taeda | reverse complement strand
TAAAGCCACAAAAATAACAATAGAGGGATTCTATGGGGCACAGTAATAACAATATGGGGACAATAGGGGCACAAATATATTAATAAGGGATACAACTACAATAGTAATGGGGTAATCACTAGTATGATAGGGACCTAAGAATACATTTGATCAAAACTTGGGCTTTGAGCCCCAAAACATGTTGTGGGGGGATCTGATGCCCAACACCTGAGTTGTATTATAAGGGCCTGCCTCAGCACTTGGTCCATGTGCCTTGGAATCATTATTCCAATTCTTAATATTTTCCTCATCTTCCTAAGAGTCAGACACATATGGCTAGGTGAAATGCAACTTAGCATATTGGTGCTTACACACACCTCTTAAGTCATATTGATGAAATGAAATTTCACCAAACCTAAGGAGGTTAAGTTCTTCAACTTCTACTTTTGTTGCCTTCAAATTATTAAGTTCATGTGACCCTACTTGCAGTGGAAAGAGAGGCCAAGGTGACTTCTTCTTCTTCTGCAATAGATGGGAAACCTTGTGTAAAGTTAATATCCAATCTCTTGAATGATCACCTTGTCAGTCACATACCTTGGAATGATATTTTAGGGAATCCAAAACTCTAATGTTTGTGCCCTGAAGAGAAGTGAACCAATATTATACTTTGGAAATTACTTCTTTAGCCTTGTTAGTCATGCAAGGCACCTCAAATTCAAAGATCATCTAATATAACATGACAAAGAAGTGTTCAACCACTTTGTCATATACCCCTTTATAAATGACTTCAGACAATATATTAGAATAGATGTTGACAGGAAGTTGTCATGGGGTCCATTTACACTCTACAGGCGGGAATTCATTGTGAGAACAAATTCCATCAAGCAAGTAGGTAAAGATATGTAATTTAGGTTGCTCACCATGTGATGCCTTCTTTTCCTTAGACACATTAATTTGCATTTGATGGGAAAATGGGAAAATATATCTAACCAGTTAAATATATTCCCTTCTAAAGCAACTGGGTAAACCATGTAACTCCATCCTTCCTCACAAAATTTAGTGATTTCTCTCCCATATAGTCTACAACACATAGCCATGAGGTACTGATAAATTTCCCTTAGGGACATTGTCATGTAGATGACACTTAGAGTCAAACAAAAACATGTACAAGTGAAGCTCTTCCAGCTAAAGACATCATAAAACCAAAAAATCAAAGGTATTCCAAGATTCAATTTTAAAAATCAACCCATGCGGGCTCTCCAAAGGCATAAATTCATGACCGTGTGACTTTTTCTTCGATAGTCGTGTAGGTCTCCCAAAGCCTAAGTTAGCAGTCTAGGTCCACTTCACACAATTTGAATTGGGATTCCCTGACATGTACCACCTAAGGATATTCAATTTCTAGTTCACTTGGAGATATTCATCCCCCCAAGGGATCCACTTTTCCTTCTCTTGAGTCATTTTCTCAGTAATGAGCTAAAGGAGGGAAAGAGGACTTCAAATTTATATATAAAAAATCCATTGGAAGACAAAAAAAGAAGAAGAAATGTTATGCTAGAAAAAATGCTCCCAAGAAATCATGCATTCCATTGTTGAGGAGAAGAAGTTTGGGCATTGTTATGTTGGTAAAATTTTGCCAAGGACATATTCCATTACATTGTTGAGATAGTTCCATCATCATTGAGAGTTATCTTAGCTTATTTGAGAGAGAGTGAGCTTACATATAATATTGAAGAAATGAGTTCCTTGCTGAGAGCTCTTGATCACCATTGCTCAAGAATTTCTTGTTGGGACAGGGTCCCCTACAGTCTATTTTGGGGGAAAAGCCCAAGTTTTGGGGTAGAAAGTCCAACTCTTTGTTATGTAAAGTGTAATGACTCCACAAGTTATGGTCCTGGAGTGCGTAGATAGTAAGTGTAAAAAAGGGATCTTCCCTTCTTTTATGTAAGTTGTGTCGGCTTTAATAGATCCACCCATGGTTTGCGCACCATGGGATTGTATAAAAAGGAGAGGCTTAGAGAGTCTAAGGCAGAGTAGTAGAGATATCAATCAATGTAATAGATCAATAGAAGTGAAGAGTGAATATTCTTAGAGTAGAAGAGAGGCTTTGCAACTTTGTGCAGAGAGGCCTAGAATAGAGTCCACAACTAAGTGTGTGGGCCCCTGTAGCTGAGTGCATAGGGAAGTCTTGAGTCTGTAATAATAACTGAACTATCAATAAAGAGATTATTCTAGAAATATCTGTGCTTTGTCCATTAACTTTTGTTACGAATGAATGCATTTATGGTATGATGAATGATGGGTTTATGATTTAACACTGTATTGATGTGCGATTATGCATATTTTACATTATTATAAGAACAAAAGTGCTAATATCTGTTTATGCAAAGAATATCTTAATGCATGTTAAAGATATTAGACAATTAGGTTGATATGGGTAAATATAGAACTAAGGATAATTACAAAGGTGTGTAAGTAGTTGATTCACCTGTTTAGGGTTCACAAAAGATAGTCGTAGACCTTCGCGAGGGTCTAGAGGTTGATGAAAGGAAGTTATATCGATAAGCCTTAGAGGCTTATCAATCTACACAAAGGCAGGTTAAGGGTATAAAATGACATTGCACTCATCTCAAGGTGTAGAAACTTGGTTCCAACATCCCCCCATACTGCTTCGGGTGAGACTTTAGTCCGCGCTCTGTGGGTTGATACTGAAACGACCAATAGTGTAGGTATTTGTTTGGAAAACTTAACTCTGAACTTGGGTCAGGACCCAGTAAGCCAAAAAATGGTTTCGTTTTTGGGACTGGGATCTGCATAAAGATATGTGTGATCTTGCATTGTTGGAATTCAACAAAGAAAGAAATTGAAGACTGGTTGGATAGAAAGATCCACAAATTCGTGGTGCAAGAAAATAGGAATCTATAATTGACGAAAGAAAAATGGTTGGATAGGTATCTGTACACAGAGATACGAAAAAATTTCTTTTGTTTCTTCCCAATCGAGCTATACGAGTGGATCACTAAATTGGCAGACGACCAGGGAAGGTGGAGGCTTGACAGTCCAATAGTGTGGACCCCGGTGTTAGTGCATAGATTGGAAGCCTCTGAAGATAAGATCACGCGCGTTGTAATTCACTGGCTTGATTGTGTCATCAGAGGAATTGTGACAGAGTTCGCGGTCGATACCTCGGTCAACTACAATGAAGTTGAGTGACGCTTGTTTAAAGGACTGTGAAGTAAGTATTTGAGATATTTGAATACTTAGATTATAATGCTCTTGTGTGAAAAGCAGGCCGTGCAATTACCTTGATGTTAGGAGCTATGCGAAGTGGAAATTTATTCAGGGATAGAAGGAGAACATGTCCTAAATATAGCCCGTTGATTGAGCCTCCTCTAAGTGATGACGAAGGAGAAAAATAGGATTCGTCATAGAGAGTTGTCTAGTTAATAAGGCAAGGGTTCTCGCGAATACCCCACCCACCCACATGACCTCCATATTCACCTCCGCCACATACACCTTCACCCACACTGCCACCACGTCCACCATTGTTCAATATGTTGAATACAATGAAGTTTCCTATTTTCAAGGGCTTGGGAAATGAGGACCCGGACCAGTTTTGGTTCATTGCGGAGTTTGTGTGGCAAGCCCAAAAAATTACAGACTATCATATAAAGAAAGAAATGCTGGTTAGTTCTTTATAAGAGCGTGCCTTAATGTGGTACATTAAGTACTGCATTGATAACCTAACAAATGAATTGGAAGACATTTAGACTGCGCTGAATAAGGGATTTAGTAGGCCCAAGTCTGAAGCAAAATTGATCATTGGATTCAAGGAAATCATGATGAATCCTGGTGAGACACCCTGGGAGCTAGATCAGAGATTGAAATGCAATATTCATGAAGCTAACATGAATCTTATAGATGGGAATCACCGCAAATGGTTTGTGGCTTCACTCTTGCCTCATCTAAGGGTTGCTTTATCACATCAAAAGATTGGGGTCCAGGTGAAAGCCCTGGAGATTGCGATGAGATTGCATGAGAGACTGATTAAGATGCTACTTTGGGAGTTCAACAGATTCATGGAGAGTTGCATAATCTTTGCTTAGAATTCCAAATTCTGAAGAAATATAGAGTGGCTTGGCTAGAGGTGTGCGAAGGAGTTTGGTGTATGAAATGTAAGATTTAGGGGCATGATAAAGATCATTGCCCTATTTTTGCGAATTATGTTGCAGGAGGAGGGTTGATGCCTCTGAGGCCAAAAGCTCAAGCAGGGAAGAGTACAAGGCCCGTGCTGTGGTGTGCTATCTATCAGGTAGCTAGAAAATATGTGACAAACAATTGTTACTTGCTGCAGAAATTTATATAGACACCGCAACATCTCTTCTGCAACTTCTGCAAATTAGTAGGTCATGATGGGCACAATTATTGTAGTTATGAGTTAATGATGGAGAGAACATTTGCATATAAGATTCAAATAGAAACTCGGCCTCTGGATCAAGGCATTGGAGGAGAGTGAGGAGTTTATCAGGGGTGTCGATGAGGTTGAGGTAGAGGAGGACTTACGAGAGGTTGGGGACAAGTTATTTGATACAATTGTGGAGGGCCAGGACACTACGCGAAGGAATGTATGGAACAAATGTGCCTGTTGTGCCGATACTGTAATTATTTTGACCACATGAAAGAAGAATACCTGATATTAATAACCCAGAACTTGAACATGATGAGGGTTGAATCCCGTGAAGAACACCTTAAAGTGAATAGTGAGCTGTGAAGTGGAATGATGACTAGAGAGGATAAGGGAAGGTAGCCTGAAGAAAGAGAATGGGTCTGCAAAGCTCCAGAGAAGGAGGTTGGCTTTGATTTAGAGTGCGTGAAAGAAACCTTCATGGAAGTGAAGAAAATCTTTGTTGAGGCTTCTACCTCAGCAAGTTAGGATAAACAATCCGAAGAAATGGACCTGTCCATGCTACTACCTTTTTGGAGACCTACATGAAGTTTCTACGTGATAGCAAGGCCATGAAAGGATTGCAAGAGTTCATCAATAAATGTGCTGGTAAATAAAATACTCCTGAGGGAACATGCTGGTTAGGAAGTTTGGTAAGCATAAGGCAAGAACAGGGCGTGAGATGAGGCTCACCGCGCAAATAGGAGAGTATGAAATGGACCAATTTATTCTAGATATTGGGTCCGATGTGAATGTTTTGCCTAAACAAACATGGGAGAGAATGGGGAGACCTGTGTTGCAGTGGTATCTGATTCAATTGAGGATGATGAATCAGTAAAAGATTATCACCATTCGAAGATTGCAGGGAGTCACTGTAGATATTGAAGGTGCGAGTGCGTTGGCTGATTTCGAAGTGATAGATATTGTCAATGACAACAATCCCTACCCCGTGCTCCTTGGGATCGACTAGGTTGTTGACATGAATGGGGTGATCAATTTGAAGAAGTAGACAATGTCATTTGAAATAAAATCGCTTCGTGTAGTAGTGCCTCTTGACCCTACAGAAGGATTGCGCTATACTGAACCGATCCACGATTATGAAAGTGACGATGATTTGGACCAAATTTATAAGATAACGATGCGAGATCGAGATTGGGTGAATCTGAAAGCTGATGGACATATTTCATGGGACCACGAAATCTCCTGCACATCAGATTCAGATGAGGAATTAGAACACTGGAAGAATTGATTGCACAAAGTGTCTACGCTGCGTTGTAATATGATGACAAAATCGTTGCGCTGCATATCATCGGAGGTAATAAGTTTTCCTTATTATGATGGTTTGACTGATGTTGATAAATTTTTGGATGCGTTTGAAAGGGAAGTGCCAAAGAAGCATCGCTTTCAAGCCTTGGACTTGGCGCTGCACGCTATTCCTACAAGATGGTGGGGTATTCATAAGGACAATTTTGATGGATGTCATGAATACAGAAGGATGATGAGGGTGCGATTTGGTCGCCCAAAAGTATGGTTAACATATAAATATGATGGGAGAAGTAAACCACATGATCACTTAGCAAAATGGATTGATTCTTATGGAGAAAAGTCTTAACCGGAATGGGTGCATTTGTTCTATCACACTTTCGATGTAATACCAATGAATTGGTACTTGGAAATAGAGCTCTGCAACGACACAGACGAATGTGATATTTTGAAACATGGGTTCTTGATGACATTCAACTTTGAGGATGGATTTGAGTGCATCGATGAAGAGTTGCAGGAGGTTAAAGAAATGATCCTCAGAATACTGTAGGATCCCTTGGATTTGATTCAACTAGATTGGACCACCTAACTGTGCCATGTGTTGTGTAGAAATTCTAACTGTAGATTAACCTAATAATGCAAGCAAAATACTTTAATCTAATTCTACAATCAAACTTGCGGAAGCTTAATATATTTGAGCCAGATCAAGTTGAACACATATAACCAAAAGAAGAAATAATGCACATGAAACACAGAAGAATACTCAAGGGAAAGCCTCAACAAAAAACCCCACTATCTGTATTATCATACAAGTTGGAAATATCTCAAAATTACACAAATCCTTAGCTCTCACAGCTAGCGAGATCTTAGTACAATCCTCATAGATGCTCATAAGAAAAATAGACTTCTCATAAGTCATCCACACTTCCCTCCAAGCTCCTATTTCCTTGCACTGTTTCTCCTCGGTGATCCTACTGTTACCAAGTGTAACACTGATCACTCACAGTGATCTCACACCCTGTAAAATTGTGCAATCCTCATGGAATGAATTCCTTTTTCATGCATGAGTTTTCCTTATAGGAAAATACATGCAACTGATAGTACACTGTCCCTGTCTTTAATCTCAACTGGGTTTTTCTTAGAATAGAGATGCATGAGTTAAGGATGAGAGAATCTTTAGTTATCTAGAGTACACTAGTTGGATGCATGCATGCATTAATTGAATGAACTCACAATTAGTTCCTCAAACAGTTTGGAACTAATTTAACTGGACTTAACTCAGTAAACTAATCTAACTAATTACAACTCAAATATAACTCAACCTTATCTCCTTAATTAAGGGACAATATCCTTAATTTAAGGGATAATTGTTGCATGACTTCAGAAAGACTTCTAACTTGAATTTATCCATCTAATTAACTCAAGATGAATTAATTAATTATTTTTCAAGTAGTTGGTGAGACTAAATTCAAATTTTAATTCTCAATTTTAATTCAAGGACTAGAATTGGAATATTCTTGTTGCCACATTTCAACACTCCCTCTCAATAGGAAAGGGATTATCTACCACCCCAATCCTATCTCTATGGAGCTCAAATTTACACTTTGAAAATGCCTTTGTCAAAATGTCAGCATCTTGCTCCTCTGTCGAAATATACTACAACAACATGATCCTCCTTGCTACACAGTCTCTGAGATGATGATACTGGATGTGGATGTGCTTGGACCTATCATAAAATACTGGATTTTCAGAGAGTTTGATACAACTCTGATTATCACAGTAGATTACAGTTGGATCCATCCTCTAATCAAATAAACCAACTAGGATCTTTCGTATCCAGATGGCCTCACATGTTGCCTTACTTGCAGCCATATATTCAGCCTCTGCTGAGCTGAGTGCAACTGACCTTTGTTTCCTGCTGTACCAAGAAATTGTAGCTAACCTAAGGTTGAAAATCCCTCTTGATGTGCTCTTCTGATTTGATGGACTCCTTGCCCAATCTGCATTAGTGAAGTCCTGTAGTTTCACTCCCTCTGTTTGTCTGTACCATAATCCATACTGAGATGTGCCTCTGCCGTATCTCAATACATGCTTTGCCACCTTCCAAAACGTCTTGATAGACTGAACCATTTCTTGACTCGGTTGGTTCACCACATAGCACAAATCTGGTCGTGTGTTCACTAACTACATCAGTGAACCCACAAGTTTCCTGTATAGAGTAGCCTCTACTACTTCTCCTGAAGTAACATCCTCCTTCCTCTAGTTACATACTAGAGGAGTCTGCAAGGGCCTTGTACTTCTCCATGTGGAATCTTCGAAGTATCTCGTTGTCATACTTTCCCTAAGACACAAACAACTCCCCATCCTTCGGCCACACTTCCATGCCAAGAAAGTAATGCATGAGACCCATATCTTTCATCTCGAATTCTCTTGCAAGGTCCTCCTTGCAAGACATGATCAACTAATCATCACTTGTCAATATAAGATCATCAACATAAAGTACAATGATCAATGGCTTACCTTTCACCATGATGTGGTATAGGTTTGCATCTGCTTCACTCTTTGTGAAGCCCAACTTGGTGAAGTAGTTGTCTATACTGGTGTACCAAGCATGAGGTGCTTGCTTCAACCCATACAAAGCTCTCTTGAGTCGGCACACATGCGACTCACGATAGAAGGTCTGAAAACCTTCCGACTGCTCTATGTACACCTCTTCCTCGATCTTGCCATTGAGGAATATAGTCTTCAAATCCATCCAATGGATCTTCCAAGCCATCTGTGCTGATAGTGCCAACATCGATTTGATAGATGAGTACCTTGCGAAAGGAGAAAAAGTCTCATCATAGTCAATCCCCTCGACCTATGAAAAACCATGGGCAACCAACCTTGCCTTATGTTTCTCCACACTACCATCAATAGCTTGCTTTACCTTGTAAAGCCAACATGAACTCAAAACTAACTTGTTCTCTGGTCTCAGAACCACATCCCAAACACTGTTATGAACTCCGGAGTCATACTCCTCCACCATAACATCAACCCAAATCAACTGCTGCACTTATTCCTCAAATGAAGATGGCTCGGTCTCAACACATTCCCCAACAAGGGACATGTATCCAGTGTACCTCTTAGGTGACCTCCTTTGTCTATGCTGAGAAGATGGTTTTCCCACATTCTCTCTCACATCCATCAACAATCTGTCAAATTCTCTTGTGCGCTTCTGTCCATCTCTGGAAGACTCTGCTTGATTGGATGTCTCCACTCCTGGAATATTTGCATGCGGCTGCTCCACATCAGTCTGAGGGTCCTCCTCCTTAGGAACCAATAGTTCCTCCACAGCCTGTAGTTGGAGCTCCCTCTCAAGGGAAACTCGCATCACCTTCTACTCATCAAACTTGAGATCTTTATGAACCATTGTCCTTTGACTAGTAGGTAGATACACCAGATAGTTGTGGGATGTATTAGTGTACCCCACAAGTATCCCCAACTTTGCTGTCAGCTCAAGCTTCTTCCGTGCATCCTTTGTCACATGACAATATACCGATGAGCCAAAGATCCTAAAATGACCCACATCTGGTCTCTTATCGGAGAAAGCTTCCTCTGGTGTCTTCATCCCAAGTATGTGTTGTGGGCTTCTATTCTGCAAATAGACCACTGTGTTGCATGCCTCAGCTCACAAATGAAGTGGTAGGCCTTGGTCATGTGGCATCACCCGTGTTGCCCCTACAATAATTTTGTTCTTCCTCTTGGCCACCCCATTCTGTTGTGGGTTATGAGGTGTCGTCAGCTCTTATTTAATTCCTTCTGTTGCACAAAAGTCCTTAAACTCTTGAGAGACATATTCTCCACCGTTGTCGCTTCTCAAGGCCTTGATCTTCTTCCTTGAATCTTTCTTGACCAAAGCTTTGAACTCAAAAAACTTTGAGAAGGTTTGGTCCTTCTTCTGCATGAAATAAATCCAACATTTATGAGAATAATCATAAATTAAAATCACATAATACCTTTGCTTCGTTGTGGATGCCATCGAGAATGGTCCACACAAATCAGTATGAACTCACTCTAAGAACACTTCTGCTCGACTGTCTCGAACATGAAAGGAAGACTTGGCGTACTTTCCCAAGGTACAACCTTTGCATGTGTCAACTTGCTCAAATTTACCTTTGGGAAGTCCTGTAGATACCTATTACATTATCTTCAAGGCCCCATGATGCAAATGGCCCAACCCCCTGTGCCACAACTTGCCAAAGTCTTGGCTTTACACCAATTCTTTTTTCAAACTCAATGCTGCACAATCATCTACCTCTAGTTTATAGAGATTATTCACCCGAATCCCAATCCTCTTGGTCTGACCCGTGGCTATGTGTCTTAGGAATGCCTTTCCTTTACTGAAGACAACATCATAGCTTTTGTCCTCCAACATCACGACCGATACGAAGTTCTTATTCACTCCAGGCACATACTTCACATCTACCAAGGTGAGAGGAGCTCCATGCTCCCTCTAAAAGGCAATCGTTGCCACTCCTGAAACACTGTACTTTCCATTGTGTTGAAGCCCCGAAAATCGGGTGGACAACAAGGGGGATACCCACCCGGTCTGGACCTTGGTTGGCAGCGCCTTATCCGTTTGGTATAGCGGGTCCGACTGGGGATAACGGGACCAGTTTCCCGATCTGGGGGGTGTGTGTGTGTGTAGAGTTGAATAATGCTGATCTAAGAGTACTTTAAAGCTAATCTAATTCAGATTCTTTAAACTAACTCTATGCTATTGTAATCTAATGAGAAACAAAACATCTAATCTACGCTAACCCGGGACGTATATCTTCTATTATGCGATCTAAAGAGATTTCAAACAATAACTGGTAATAAAGATCATTCAACTATC
>APFE031542300.1:0-11828 GCA_000404065.3 Pinus taeda | reverse complement strand
CATGCCCCTCTCCTTCAAAAAGTGTTGTCCTCAACGCTTGAGTAGTTCTTGATGCTTCTGTATAAAATTATTATCCTCCCATGTGGAATCTTAAATTCTTCCACTTGATGAGATACTCTGAAATTGATCGATTTCGTAGCTGTCGGGTTCTTGTTTCTGCTATGGTTTTTCCTTCCTCTTCAATTTTTGGCAATATTGTTTGAATTGGAATCTTTTGCAACTTTTGAATAAGTGGCCATACTTCTTCGTCCTTCTTCCATTCATCCCTTGCTTTGTTTATCCAATTTGGTTGGATAATAGAAATAGCACAAAAAATGCTTCCACATCCTCATCCTTGAAGAGTCTTCCCATTCGGTAAGGTCGCCATTTTTTAAGTGCATGTAGTATTGCCAACATTTCCTTCTCATAAATAGCTTGCTTGAGATGTAGCAGTAAAATACCCAATCACCTACATCAAAACATTTTTCACTATGATGTTGATCTACCTGTTGTTTCGTTTGATTTTGCACCGAAGTGGCGTTATCTTTTAAAAGTTGGAGAACTTGTTGTTGATGCTCGATGTGATCTTTCACTGCTTAAACCTTTTTCTTCTTGATATGTCCTTCTATCTCTAGAGTTTGTGGAGTGGTAATTTCTTCCAATCCTTTACAAGATATGGTCGGATTCATTTCTTGATGCTTAATCTGATCTTTCACTTCTTGAACATTTTTCTTCTTGATATGTCCTTTTATCTTGATAGTTTGAGGAGTGGTAATTTCGACCAATGAATTACAAGATATGGTTGGATTCATTTCTTCTTTCTTGATGTGAACTTTCATTTCTTGCACATTTTTCTTCTTGATATGTCTTTCTATCTTGAGAGTTTGAGGAGTGGTAATTCTTGCCAATGCTTTACAAGATATGGTCTGATTCATTTCTTCTTTCTCTGGGGTGGGGTCCTAGCGTATATCCTCTTCTTTTGATGTTTCTTGATCATTTTCTTCCTCATATTCATAATCTATGTAAAATAATTTCTTCTTAGCACACTTATGACCTTTAGTGCATTCGCTATCACAATTGTAACAAAGCCATTTTTCTCTTTTTTTCTTCCAATTATTGTGGTGTAACCCTTGTAAGTTGTGGAAGGCTAAGAGAAACAACACTTCCATCTTTATATTTGTGAGGGATAGACTTCCTTATTGCCATAATTTTACTTTCCAATATGTAACAAAGCCCTTGTACTATTTCCAATTGTTGTGGTGTTGCTCTTTGTATCCTCATAATGTGCTATCATTTCCTCCGTGAAAATTGACCACGTAACAAGTTTTTTACGAGAACAAAGCCCTTTATACCATAAAAATTGATCCGGTTCTAAATATGAAGATGCAATACATAGCTTTTGTAATAGTGGTACACCATGTAGATCAAAATATTGCTCCATCTGACGTATCCAATTTACCGGATCCTTGCCATCAAACTTCCTCATCTTGTTTTTTCTTGATTTTAGGAACTTGATCTTGAAATGGCTGTAACTCTGTACTTTCAAATCTTTAAGTTCTGAAACTATGATCTGTAGTAGTCCTCTACGTCCTCTTTCCAATGCCACTAGTCTGACCCAAATTGGATTCTCCAATGAAGAGTTATGCCAAATCTCCCAGAGTGACCTGATTATAGACTAATTCAATAGAGTGAACTTGTAAGACGTGCCACGTGTCCCTATTTTGACCTTTGGATCTAAAAAATATATACAAGAAACTATCATCTGTCTTCTTTCTGTACCTTCTTACGAAATTTCAATCTAATGCTCACAGAGAAAGTTATGACGATTTTCCCCAGGTCACCTGTTTTGAATGTAACTCCGGATTTTTCAAAAGGACCAATTTCCTCAAATCATATCTCCGCAAATATAATGCGAAAAGCTCTGAAATTCGGACCTGAGATTCAGCGCGATGTCTTCTCAAATGGGTTTTTTTTTTAGCTTCTGAAATGTCGCATAAAAAAAGTTATAGCGAAAATGCCACGATGACCTGTTTTGAGCAGCGAAACCCTAGAATCGAAAGCTCTGATACCAAATGTTATGAAACCAGCTCAAGAAAAGATAGAAAAGATAGATCAACACCTTAGAATTCAGCCTCTTCGATGGGGAAACCTCCTTTACATTACATAAATGGAATAATTCTTGGATGATTCAAATGAAAAGACCTCCTCTCTATATATAGGAGTCTAAGGGGTCATAACATAATCAGAGCCTACATAACAATAATAATGTAAGGGCATAATAATAACAATAGTGGACTTCTATGGGGCACAATAATAACAATATGGCCACTACATGGGTAACTCAATATAATAAGTGTGTTGTACTAATAACAATAAGGGGTTGCATTAGTAGTATAGGGGCCTAACACACAAACCCCAAAATTATGAGGGCATATAAAAAAAAATAGAACATCATTGTGTTAGTAGACACAAGAAGCACTCATAATTTTATAGATGTAAATGTTGCAAGGAAACTAAATCTGTTTGTGTACCCAACAAAAGATATAAGAGTCATGGTGGCAGACAAAAAAATGATAGATAGAGTTAGGAAATGTCACAAGGCTAAATTGCACTTAAGCGATTATGAATAGGAATCTAGTTTCTGCATAGTGCCCTTGGGAGGAAAAGATGTTGTACATGGAATAAAATGGCTACAAACATTGGGAACATACTCTGCAAATCATCAAAAGAAATTTATTAGGTTCAAATGGGCTGGTAGAAGATACAAGTTGTTCAAATTCCAACCGCTTCCTACTCAAATTGCATCTGCACAATAAATGAAGAAAACTTATTCGAAAAGAGCACCAATATATATCGCGCAATGTCATCAAATAGAATTTTCAACTAAAAATGTAGTTCAATCACAACCACCAGAGATCACAACCCTAGTCCAAAGGTATAACCAAGTATTTCAAGAATTTCCTATGAAGTTACTGCTAGAAAGGAAGATAGAACACATTATAGAAGTTAAACTAGATAAAACACTCATTAATATCAAATTGTACCACTGCCCTCATTATCACAAAAGAAATATAGAAAGGCTAATTCAAGATTTTCTAAAATGTGGAGTTACAAAAAAAATAGGAAGCCCATATGCAACGCTAGTGGTATTGGTTCTAAAGAAGGATGGATCTTTTAGACTATGTATAGACTATCGAGGATTGAACAATATAACTATAAAGAACAAATTTCCTATTCCCTTCATAGATGATTTGTTGTACAAACTCCATAGCGCATAATACTTCTCAAAGTTTAATATAAGGTCAGGTTATTATCAAATGCGAGTAAGGCTAGAATATATCGAGAAGATTGCATTCAACACTCATCATAGGACATTATGAATTCAAAGTTATGTCATTCGGATTAACAAATGCCAAAGCTACATTCCAAGCAACTATGAATGAGCTTCTTCATCCATACATATGAAAGTTTGTATTAGTTTTCTTTGATGATATCCTTATCTACAACAAAACTTGGAAGGAGCACCTAAAACACTTGGAACAAGTACTTACTAGAAAAAAATCAATTATATGCTAAATTATCAAAGAGCACTTTTGGTAAAAAGGAAGTAGAATACCTCGGTCACAACATATCCAAGGAAGGAGTCAAGGTAGATCCGAATAAAATCAAGGCAATCAAAGAGTGGCCAAAACCAAAGAATATATTGAAACTAAGAGGATTTATGGGACTTACAGGATATTAAAGAAGATTTATCAAGAACTATGTGCACCTAGCTACACCCCATACAAACTTGTTAAAGAAAAACGCCTTGGATGACATAACATAAGTGTCTTTTGAGACAATAAGGGAAGTAATGTCATCTACTCCAGTACTAGCAACCCCAAATTTTTCCAAGCCCTTCGTGGTAAAATGTGATGCTTTAGGGTTTGGAATTGTAGTATTAATGCAAGACAACCACCCAATAGCTTTCAAAATCCGAAAGCTTAACAAAAGGGAAAGATTGAAGTCTACTCACCATAAATAGATGCTTGCCATCATACATGCATTGAATAAATGGCATTAATACCTCTTGGGAAGCAAGTTTTCGATTCATATAAATCGCAATAGTCTTCAACTCATGTTACAAAAAAAGGCATCATCTACAGAAAAATAGAAATGGATGGAGAAAATTTCCACGTTTGACATGGAAATAATATATAAAATAGGGAAAGATAATACATTCACTGATGCACTTTCATGAAAAGATGAAGGCATAACAACATGCATTAGTAGTAGTACCCGCTTGGTTAGATGGGATTCGATTTGAATACGCCAAGGATACAGGCACTTGCTCTATAATTGAAAATATCAATCAACATCCAAACTTTGAATGAAAAAATGACATATCATGGTATAAAGGTAGAATTTATATAATTCCATCCTCCAAACATAAAATGAAGGCTCTAAAGGAAACACATAGTTCCCTTGCAGCGAGACATGTTAGGTTCTTCAAGACATATTATAACACTTGGCAATCATTCTATTAGAAGTGAATGAGTAAAGAAATTCAAAAATTCATTGTGGAATGTGACATTGACCAAAGGAATAAACATAAGAATGTCCTAACCCCAGGATTACTTCACCCCTTACATATCCCAAATAAGAAATGAGAGGAAATCTCAAAGGATTTCATCAAAGGGTTGCCTATGTCTAACAGAAAGTACAAAATATTTGTTGTGGTAGATAGATCAACCAAATACACACATTTTATGGCAGTTAAGAAGACAGATTCGACAAAACAAATTGCAAAAGTCTTTTGCAGAAACACCTATAGATTACGTGGCCTCCCCAAGGTTATTGTGAGCAATAAAGATACAAAATTAAAAGGAAATTTTTGGAAGGATTTTTGTAACCAGGTTGGAATATCCCTTAACATGAGTCCAGGTTGGTCTTCGTTGTTTTGTAACAAATAAGCAAAATAAATGGTCTCAATGGTTGCATCTAACCGAATGGTGGTATAATTCCAACTACCATACATTAGCTAAAATGACCCATTTCCAAGCTTTATATGCTTATGAACCTCCAAAATGGAAGGGCTTTGCATTAAGTGACTCTAAGGTTCAAGTAGTGAAAATTCAGTTAGAAGAAAATAAAAAAAATCATTAAAGTATTGGAAGAAAATTTAAACAAGTAGATCATCATTGTTCAAGAGATAATTCAAAGAAGGTTATTGGGTCTTCATAAGACTTCAACCGTACAAGAAATTATATTTAAAGCAACATGGAAAGAACAAGATGACCCAAAAATTTTATGGACCATTTTAAATAATAATAAAAAATAAGTGAAGTGGTTTACAGATTGAAATTACCATAAATTTGTCAGATCCATTATGTGTTTCATGTATAGTGTCTAAAAAAATCGTTGGGATAGAATCAATCAGCTCAAATAGAGATACCCAAAGTTGATGACGAAGGAAAAATTGTTTTAGAAACAGAGGGCATTCTTGCTACCAAGGAAAAAGTATTACATTCCAAATTTATCAAGAAATACCTCATTAAATGGAAAAATATTCTAGAAGAAGATTCTTCATGTGTAACAAAGCAATTCTGATAACAATACCCAATCTTACCCATGTTTTGAGGACAAAACATCTCTAAGGGAAGGACAATGTTATGAATAAAATTAATTAATAAATTGATAAATAATAAAAATTAAATTTATAATTAATAATTAATTATTAATAACATTAATGAAAATTGATTAATTATGAGGGATAACTCATTTGGACATTGGAAAATTAAACCTTCTTGATCAGTCAATTGCCTATTTTAGGGCACCACCACATTGAAGGTTGGATGGTCACGTCCAATGACTTATCCCTTCATAATTAATAAATTTTCATCAATGTTTATTAATTATTTATTTTATTATATTTTATTAATTAATTTTCTTCTGTAACACTAAACATACAATCCTTGTTGAAAAATGGTCTTCGTAAAATGTTAGTTCCACATGTTGAGAAATGGCAACAAGAAATTCCAGCTTAATTTGTCCTTGAATTAAACTGAGAATTAAAATCGAATACCATTCTCATAGCAACTTGTAAATAGTTAATTAAATTTAATTAACTTAATAAGCTTACAGATTTCGAGTCAGAAGCCTTTATGTAGCCATGTATATGTTCTCCCTAAGTTTTAGGGGTTGAGGATCAGTTTATTTGAGTTGTAATTAGATAACTCAATTTGACTGAATTATAAACAGATAAACTAGTTTTAACTATTTGTGGAACTAGTAGACGTCTAGTAGTGAGGTGATGCACTAGTGCATCGTCAGTGCTACTCCAGCTAATTGAATATTTCCTCATGAGAAACTCATGCATGTCAATTAAGAGAAAGACTTGGTTGAGACTAGAGCGCAAGGACAATGTACTATTAGTTGTATGATGATCCTAATTGTGCAAATCATGCGTGCGATCAGAGAAGGACCTATGTTATGAAACCAGCTCAAGAAAAGATAGAAAAGATAGATCAACGCCTTAGAATTCAGCCTCTTCGAGGGGGCAACCTCCTTTACATTACATAATGAACAATTCTTGGGATGATACAAATAAAAAGAACCTCCTTTCTATATATTAGGAGTCTAAGGGGGTCATTAACATACACCGTGAAGCCGACATAAAAAATAATAATGTAAGGGCACCAATAATAATAATAGTGGGCTTTCTATGGGGCACAATAGTAACCAATATGGGCACTTACATGGTACATCAATATAATAAGTGGTTTGTACTAATAACAATAAGGGGTGACACTAGTAGTATAGGGGCCTAACAACCTAAGTTTGGATTACACAGTTATGGAGGAAGGATTTCCCAATTAAATATGGGTTGATCCTCACAAGAATTGCGCAAGGAAGTAGGGACTTGGAGAGCAGCAGAATAGGCTAAGGTTTGGCTTGAGCTAGCTTGTGAGCAGAGAGTTGATCATACTTGTGTAGGAATTGTTCTAGTGAGAACAAGGTTGTATTACCACTCAGATTTACGATAAATGCACCAGATAGTCGGGGTTTTTAGCAGTAGCTTTCCCTAGAGAAGAATTGTGTTATGTGTCTTTGATTATCTTCCTCTTGTCAATCACTGTTTCCATCAATCTATTGGCTTCTGTTGTTTAAAAAGTAGAGTAGATTCTTGTTTTGTGTTTTAGTACATTACATGAGTTGTGAATCTACATGAAAATCTACATGGTATAAGAACGGAAGACAATATACTAGAGGAGATTTCGAAGTTTAGAGTTTTTGGTTATAGGTGAAATTCGAATTTGCAATACATACTTTAAGATCAGAAAATGTATTTCTACATTCGAGGCTCGAGTATGCCTTGGAAGGCAACTAAAATTATATAGCCTAAAAGGATAGGATGGAGGTTGTGTTGGAGGATAATGGCCTCAAAGAATTCATTACGCATGACAATACTAAGCCAGCAGCATTAGATGCACAAAATCTAGCCAAATGGAAGAAGTGTGCGGTGAAGGCGAGGTGGATATTCCTTGAGGGAGTTTGAGACCACATTGTCTCGAGTCTCCATGGAAAGGAAACTATGTATGCTCTGTTGAAAGCATTGACGAATCTATTCCAAAACAACAATGACCATAGGAAGTTGGCACTGAAAGACAAACTTCAAAAAATCAAGATGGAAAAAGGTGACACCATTCCAAAATAATTGACCAAATTCACTCATTGTCGCAATGAGCCTGGAAGTATTGGAATAACCGTTGCCGAGGATGATATGGTGAGCCTAGCTCTCCTAGGCCTTCCCAAGAGTTGGAATAGCTATCAGGACTTTGTCAATGGGAGGGAAAAGTTGCTAGATTAGGAACAAGTGTGGTCAGATTTGATGCAAGAGGCAATAAGAAGGAACACAAGATATGGTTCCTCATAAAAGAATGATGATGAGGAAAACTGTGCCTTAGCGGGTAAGGGAAGGAAGGGGAAAGGGAAGGCATCCCATTCCAAATTGGATTCTTGTCATGGAGGCAAGAACAAAGACATGTCGAAAGTTAAGTGCTTTCATTGTCATGAGCTGAGACATTTTGCTACAAACTGTCCGCTCAAGAAGTCCTCAAGAGGAACGACGGGTGAGGCTTTGGCCTCTCAATTCGAATTGGACTTTACTCTCATTGCATACATGGCATTATCAATGATGGGTAGTGTATGGTACCTTGACAGTGGTGCTTCATCCACATGACTGGTGACAAGGAGTTGTTTAGAGACCTAGAGGAGAAGGATCTCCAGATGCATATCAAGATGGGTGACGACAAGAGGTATAGTGCCACTGGATTGGGCATGATTACTTTTCAGAGGGAGCACGGTGCTCCTCTTACCTTGAGGGATGTTATGTATGTGCTCGGGTTGAAGAAGAACTTAGTGTCAGTCGCCATGTTGGAGGGTAAAGGCTATGACGTGGTCTTTATTAAAGGAAAGGCGATCCTTTGACTCATAGCCACAAGTCAGGTAAAGAAGATAGGGATTCGAGTTAAGAATCTTTATAAGTTGGAGGTAGAGGATTGTGTTGCTTTGAGCACAAAAGCATAAGGTGCAGAGCCGAGACGCTGGTGAGTTGTGGCACAGGGAACTGGGTCACTTGCATCATGGGGCTTTGAAAATCATGTTGCAGATCTCCACTGGTCTTTCCAAAGGTACGCTAGATCAAGTTGATACATGTAAGGGGTGTACTTTGGGAAAATACACCAAGGCTTCCTTTCACAACAAAGACAGTCGAGCAGAGGCGATTCTAGAGCGATTCCATTTAGATGTGTGTGGACCATTCTCGACAGCATCCACAACCAAATGTTGGATAATGCAGAAGAAGGATCAAACTTTCACAAACACTTGTGAATTTAAAGCATTGGTTGAGAAATAGTATGACAAGAAGGTTAAATCTTTGAGTGATAACGGTGGTGAGTATGTCTCAAATGAGTTTAAAAACTTATGTGCAACATAAGGGATTAAACGAGAGTTGACAGTACCTCATAACCCACAGTAGAATGGCGTGGCCGAAAAGAAGAACAAAAGCATTGTAGGGGCAACATAGGCGATGTTGCATGATCAGAGCCTAACACTACACTTGTGGGCTGAGGCATGCAACACAGTTGTTTATTTGCAGAACATAAGCCCACATCAGATACTTGGGATGAAACACTAGAGGAAGCTTCCTTTGGTAAGAGCCCAGATGTTGGTCACTTCAAGATTTTTGGGTCATCACTATATTTCCATGTGACCAAAGATGCACGGAAGAAGCTTGAGCCGAAAACAGAGTTGGGGATATTTATGGGGTATATTGATACACCTCACAACTATTGAGGGTACTTGCCAACCAACAAGATGACAATGGTTCGCAAGGATGTCAGATTCAATGAGGAGAAGGCCATGCAAGTTTCCCTTGAGAGGGAGCTTCAACTACATGTGGTTGAGGAACTTTTATCTCCTAAGGTTGAGGAGTCTCATATTGATGTGGAGCATCCACATACAGAGGATCTAGGAGTGGAGACATCAACTCAAGCAGAGTCTTCTAGAGATGGGAGAAAGCGCACCAAAGAGGATGCCAAGGTATTGCATGATACACAGGAGAATGTGGGAGCACCCACATCACAACGCATGCAGAGGAGGTCATTTGAGAGGCACACTGCATACATGGCTCTTATGAGCGGGTGTGTTGAGACAAAGCCTTCTTCCTTTGAGGAGGCAGTGCAACAACCAATTTGGGTTGATGCCATCGTGGAGAAGTATGACTCCATAGTTCGTAACAGTATTTGGGATGATGTCCCGAGACCAAAGGACAAGTCAATGGTGAGCTCTCGATGACTTTACAAGGTAAAACAAGCTGCAGATGGTAGTGTGGAGAAGCATAAAGCCAGGTTTGTAGCCCATGGCTTTTCACAAGTAGAGGGGATTGACTATGATGAAACCTTTGCTCATGTTGCAAGGTACTCATCGATTAAATCCATATTGGCACTGTCAACACAGATGGATTGAAAGATACATCAGATGGATGTAAGGACAACCTTCCTTAATGGTACAATTGAGGACGAGGTGTACATAGAGCAACCTGAAGGTTTTGAGACCTTCGGTCGTGAGTCACATGTGTTCTGTCTCAAGAGAGCGTTGTATGGGTTGAAACAAGCACCATGTGCTTGATACACCATCATCAATAGCTACTTCACTGGGTTGGGATTCAACAAGAGTGAAGCAGATGCGAACCTATACCACATAGTGGTTGAAGGTAAATTGTTGATCATTGTGTTATATGTCGACGATTTGATTTTGATAGGTGATGATTGGTTGATCAAGTCTTGCAAGAGAGTTTGAAATGAAGGACATGGGGCTCATGCATTACTTTATGGGCATGGAATTATGGCAGAGTGATGGAGCATTGTTTGTGTCGTAAGGCAAGTATGCTAACAAGATACTCAAAAGGTTTCGCATGGAAAGCAACAAACCCATTGAGACTCCTTCAGTAGGTAACTAGAAGGAGGAGGATACTACTTCAAGGGAAGTAGTGGAAGCTATTGATTACAGGCAACTTATGGGTTCATTCATGTACTTGGTGAACACAACTGGATATGTGTTATGCAATTAACCAACTTAGTCAAGTGATGGTTAGGCCTACCAAGATGTATTGGAAGGCAACAAAGCATGTGTTGAGATACCTCAAGGGCACTACTCAGTAAGGATTGTGGTACAGACAGATAGAGGGAGTGAAGCTTCATGACTTCACCGACGCAGGGTAGACAAGGAGTCCACTGGATAGGAAGAGGACATCAGGAGGGATCTTCAATATTGGGTCGGCAACAATTTCTAGGTACAACAAGAAACATAGATCAATTGCCCTCAGTTCGACAGAGGCAGAGTACATGGATACAAGTAAAGCAACATGTGAGGCCATCTGGATGAGGAAGATTCTGGTTGGTTTGTTTAGTCAGCAGAGGGATCCAACTATGATTTACTCAATAATCATTGCATCAAACTCTCTGAAAATCCAATTTTTCATGATCCGTCCAAGCATATAGATATCCGATATCATCATCTTTGAGATTGTGTATTAAGGCAAATTATGTTGTAGTACATTCCCATGGAAGTGCAAGACGCTGAAATTTTGACAAAGGCATTATCAAGATGTAAATTTGAGTTTCACGGAGACAAGATCGGGGTAGCTAATAATCCCTTTCTTGTTGAAAGGAAGTGTTGAGAAATGGAAACAAGAAATTCTAGTTTAATTTGTCCTTGAATTGAACTGAGAATTAAAATCAATTTTTATTCTCATAACAACTTGTAAATAGTTAATTAAGTTTAATTAACTTAATTAGCTTAGGAATTTCAAGTTGGAAGTCTTTTTGTAGTCACGTATATTTTCTCACTAAATTTTAGGGGTCCAATATGAGTTTATTTGAGTTGTAATTAGATAACTCAGTTTGATTGAGTTATAGACAGTTAAACTAATTCTAACTGTTTGTGGAACTAGTAGAGGTCTTGCATGAAAATTTCCAACTAACTGAAAATTTCCTTACGAGAAACTCATGCATGTCAGTTTAGAGAAAGAACCAGTTGAGACCAAAGTGCATGGACAATGTACTATCAATTGTATAATGATCCGAATTGTACAAGTCATGCATGTAATCAGAGAAAGACCTAAGTTTGGATTGCGCAGTTATGGAGGAAGGATTTCCCAATTAAATATGGGTTTATCCTCACAGGAATTATGCAAGGAAATAACCTAAGTTTGGATTGCGCAATTATGGAGGAAGGATTTCCCAATTAAATATGGGTTTATCCTCACAGGAATTACGCAAGGAAATAGGAACTTAGAGAGAAAAATA
>APFE031542288.1:0-11833 GCA_000404065.3 Pinus taeda | reverse complement strand
ATATATGCACACACACACGTTTGGCAAAAACCTCTTATTTTGGTTTATTTCAAAATGCATAGTTTAGGTATGTACCATTATTGGAAATGTTTTTGTAAAGGCTAATTTGCAGAGTAAATAAATAGTATTAGGATCACTTAAATGTGGGATATAATAGTGATAAATGATAATTATTATTATCTATATAAAAATAACTGAATAAAATTTTAGTTAATTTTTATTCTTTGTGATAAAAATACTACTGAAAAAAAAAAAAGAAAGAAAAAAAAAAAAAATCTAAGAAATTTTTATTGAAACTATTAAAGATTGGAAAAACTCCATCTACTTAAAGATATCTGCATTTTGGTATTTCATAGAAGATATTGGAAAGAAAAGGATATGGTGAAGGTAAAAAATACAATACAAACATTCATTTATGTTTTGTGGGATTCATATTAGAAAGAAAGGTTGTGAGGATTAACTTTTCCCTAGTATGGTAGTTTAAAGGTACAGAAAAAACAATACAGATATTTTTTTGAATAAAACACAGATATTCATTTGTTTTTTGTGAGATTCATATCAGAAAGAAAGATTCTGAAGATTAACTATGCCCTAATATGATTTGTTGAAGGTATAGAAAAAAGAATACATCTATCTTTTTTGTTTTGTATACCTTTTTCAAATCATGAAATAACTTTATTTCATACTGTAGAATACAAAAATCTATAGCCTTACCAATAAATAAGAAATATGTATTCACTGTAAAGCTACAGAAATCAATTTCCTTAGTAGTTACACAAAAATCAAAACAATTCATCCCATTCATCCTATCTTCATAGCAATAAGGTTTCAATTGCAATAAGGTTTCATTATGATGATTGAGAATTTTTTTATTTAAAACATATAATCTCAATAATGTCAAAACTAACAAAAATATCAAAATTAGTTTCATGGTAAAGAAACGTGCTGAGACAATGACCCTGAAAACACATATCGTTTGACACTACAGAGGTACAAATTGAAAAACGGTAAAGAAAAATCTAAAAAAGTCGCACTATATATGCCCTTCACCACCTGGTTGGTCTTTCCTGTGCTCCCGCGGAAGGTTAGACAAATCTAAAAAAGTCGCACTATATTTGTCTGCCTATGCGCTTCTGTCAGATCCGACTGGAACAATCCACGTTGCTAAACCTGCGCAGGCTGGATGTTGGGCAGCTCCTGGTGGATGTGGGCGGCTGTGCCCGCCATGACCAAGATGCCGCCGAACGCTAGCAAGCTCCCCATCACGGTTCCTGCCACTATGGCACCAGCTCCCTCATCTTTCAGAATGACCGTGATTCCTGTAGCTTGCTGGTTCTCGGTGGTGCGGGGAAAAGCTCCGGAGATCGATAAAATATTCAACGGTCCTCCATACATCACCAGTCCCATTGGAGCGGCCACATTGCGGAGGGTGACATTCCTTACCATTCCGTTGCCGCTGAGAATGAAGAGTCCCAGCTGCCGTCTGCGTGCGAATGTCTCCAAAGTTGTTATCATGTCTTCCCCACTTCGGATCTCGAATGTTAGAGGCACAAAAGCCTTGGCCGTATTCCTGGAGCCCTTGGGCCTGCCGTGCCGCCTTGGCATCGTCACTTCCCCTCCCTCTCCCAGGCGTTCGTCATTGGCCGTGACTGGGGAGTCACGGGTTGCAGGCACAAGAGGCCTGGGTTTATTTTTGGAGCCCTTGGACGTTCCGCGCCGCCTCGGCATCGTCACTGCCCCTCCCTCTCCGGGGCGTTCGTCATTGGCTGTGACTGGGGAGTCACAGGTTGCAGGCACAAGAGGCCTGGGTTTATTTTTGGAGCCCTTGGGCCTTCCGCGCGGCCTCGGCATCGTCACTGCCCCTCCCTCTCCCGGGCTTTCGACATTGGCCGTGAGTGGGGATTCACGGGTTGCAGGATCAACTCCTACCATCATGGATGAGGTGCTCAGATTTTCTCTGATAGAAGTAATACAAAAAGACCCTTCACTCACTAGGGCTGAATATCAATTCTTTCGTTTCAATACGTGTATATATAATGTTTACCCAATTCTGATTTTTCGTCCTCCACTTACGTGATCTCAAGCTGTGGCCGTCCATGTAGTAATGTAACGGTTTCATGCAAGAATTAATTGCAGATTTACTGGAGGATTCATTACTGTCTTACACCTTTGGAGACTAAATCCGACATTGTAAGATGTAAGATTTAATTAAAGATTGGGTGGTGGTTATTTCAGTTGGAATTTGGGTGAATCCTCCGCAAATTTCGGTCCTCCCCAAAAAACCGTTTCCGTTTCCTTCATGTAGCGATCAATCTGAATGTTTGGTGCCGCGATCAATCCGAAAAATCTTGTCAAACTTGATCAAGAGTCGCTCCTCCTTTCACTAAATTAGTGATCATGGAATTATTAAATAGTTCTGTTAATCAAGTCAAACTTGATCAAGTAAGAGTTCAGTCATATCATGACACAAAAACCAAGTCTATTTCCATCGCATTATTATATACAAAGTTCCGTCAAACAGAGTCAAAATTAACACAAAACCCGGGCAATCAAAATTATATATCGATATAAAACACAGTCAAAATTAACACAAAATCCGGCCAATCCTGGCCATGTCCCGAGTTCCCACAGTTAGCCAGACTTCCCGTCGGAAAAAAAAGAGTAATGTAACCCATAAAAAAAATAAAACAATAACGATCTGTTGATTTGGTAGTCTCCGCAATTAATTCCAAGGAAAAATAAATAAGATTAGCGTAAGGGAAAAGTTTGTTTACAGCTTACGTTGAAATTAATTTGGGCTTTTACTCTAGGTGTAAAAAAGAGTAATGTAACCCATAAAAAAACAAAACAATAACGAACCGTTGATTCGGTAGTCTCCACAATTAACTCCAAGGAAAAATAAATAAGATTAGCGTAAGGGAAAAGTTTGTTTACAGTTTAGGTAGCAATTAGTTTTGGCTCTTACTCTAGGGGTAGTTATTAAGGAAACATAAATAAGATTAGCTTAACTCTTACATTTTAGGTCGTAATTAATTTTGGTTCTTACTCTAGGTGTGGTTATCAAGGAAACAAAAATAAAATTAGCTTAACTCAATGTTGTCTTTTTCAATGTGCACGAAGGAAAGGGAAAAGTTTACTTAAAGTTTAGGTTATAATTAAGTTTTTTGAAAATTGTTGACCTAAGAGTCTCATTATTATATGTAATAAGGATGTTGGTCTCTCATCAAAGTTCAAATTTTGCTCATCTTTGCCAAAATAAAAATTCTAAAAATCTAAAAAAAATAAAAAATAAATAACTATACAAAACATTTAAATAATGTGGGCTCATTAAAAAATTACACTTAAAGAAATTAGAAATTAGATCAAACTAAGCTCATGTTATCCCTCTGAGCTCACTTTGAAACCTTAGCCCTTGGCAACTACCACATAAAGCATAAGTTATAGAAACTTTTTATTGACAATACCTTTTTTTATTTGGTCCCATGTATTCCGCATCTCAAAGCCTTCCTCTTTGAGATTTGTAGCTTGGTAAGTACTCCAAACACTAAGCTAGTGGGCTTTAGAGGAATTAGCCCACAAAAGTGGCTTGAGGACTTGGAACCAAACCCGGTGACATTTGCACATAAGCATGTGGGTGTGAAACTATGAGGTGGTTGAGTGATTTGACACATGGAAGTGTTAGAGGACCCTTAGAGGAGAAAGGGGCACTCAAAATCACTCAAATCCAAGATTTACAAATGAAGCTATTCATTTTTCTATGTGGTTATGGGTTCATCTGGTATACAAGTCACATTGGCTTCGCGTTTATTTGTGCCACATGGGTTGTTTGAGGGGGCCACATAAAAAATTATAAATTGAAGTGATGTGTGTTGCGGGTGGAAACATCGTAGGGTCTTGGGTTGAAAATCCCAACAGAACGTAGGGAACAGAGACAAACACTCTAAATGCTTAAGCTACAGAAGTAGGGAGAAGGTATTACCCTGAGGTCCTACATTCGAGTTCGCAGGGCCCAAACCCTCTGCTCCTTCTAATGCATTTAGAACCTGTAACTTATGCAAGAAAAGCATATACAACAACAGTCATAGGAAACATGTTCATGATATAGGTGTTAAATCATATAAGCACGTGAGAAAATGAGCATTAACATAATATTCATAAGGAAATCATAACATAGATTATAGTTGTCTTTTCCCTTTCATACATAGAATGAGAGGCTTTAGCAAATTACAAATTTTTTAGAGCAACTAGCTTCCCACAAGCACAAGTATAGGAATGAAGTTATAAGGTTAATGAGCCATATCCAACAGAACTAGTGGTCGATTTTGTGCATGATGCCATCCACTAAGAGGTAAAAAACAAATCCATGACACATTAGTGAACCTTGGAGTTAGAAGGAGCATATAGAAGGTCATGTCCATGAGGCTTTCCATGATCCTCTTCCTCGAGTTAACGAGAAAGGTGGGCCATTTCTCACTCTCCATGTTGAAAAATGATTAAAGTGGATTGTTTTGAGCTAATTGGGATATTTTGGTTATATTAGACTATCACAATATGGCTTTATGGTGTCATTAGCTTGTTTGTAATGTGGTTTTGTTTACATGTTTTGGCCATGTCTAATAAGAACTAGGCCTTTCTGTTTATTTTATGGAGCCTATAGCCATGTAACATGATTTTGAATTAATAGAAAATTCTGATTTACAGAAAGGAAATTAAATCCAACATACTTGTCAATGTATTTAGGTTTTTCCTAAGAATAATGTTCTCTTTTTATATCAAACATTAGAGTTCTATATTAATCTCGTAGCCACACAAGTTTCATGGAAAACCTAAATGAAGGTGGAGATTCTTAGGATCTTGAACAAACCCTAAAGGGTGTCTAGCATGAGCAGGTTTAAGCATGTTTGTGTCCATGGAAATCACACTCCTCCTTGAATTGAGGGTTAATTGGTGGAACAATGCCTAGCACTTGGCCTCTAAGAGTAATAGGCTCCTAAACATAAAATATATATTGTTGTTAGAGAATGTAAGAATCTTCACTAAAGAATGTTTTATATTCAAGAATTTTCTTAGTTACATAATTGTTATGATTACAAAATGATAGAAGTGATGGTGTTTAAAGACACAGTTGTATAGGATCTCATAAACCGTCTCAATCATTCATAAACCATCTCATTTTTTCATGAGCTTTGATACGAGAACACAACACAATAAGATAAGTGATGGTGCCTAAAGACACCCATGATTTGGATCCCAATGGAGGATAAATATATCAGTAGTTTTTCTCCCTTTAAAATTGATTTTAAAAGTGAATGTCACTCTAAAAAACATACATTCTCAAAAACCTCAAGTCCAAAAACCAAAATTTTGTTCACTGCCATGATTAAGGAAGCCCTTCATGTATAATGTAAAGTAACAACTTCAAGGACTAAAACCTTGTGAAGTACATGAGGTTCAAAAAAATGTTAAGAGATAGGTCAATCATCTATTAGTAGCAATAGTGCTAACATTGTAAATGTTTGAAGTTATTAAAAAATTTAAATATTGTGAGAATATTCTTATTAATACTTATGAATAACAGTTAATGGAAAATTATTTCAAGAAATAAATAAAATTCCTAAAAGTTATAAGATCACTGGTCAAAAGAAAAAATATGTGAAGTAAATGACCTGAAAAAACTTTTAATAGATAGGTAGTTTATGAGTCATGTATTAGAGGTGATAGTGCTTATATGAGAATTGTTTGAAGTTATTAAAAAAGACTTTAACATTTTAAGGATATCCTTATTAAAAGTCCTACATAGCATTTAATAGAAAATTATTTCAAGCAATAAATAAAATTTCTAAAGATTAGAAGACCACTCATAAAAAAAAATATAAAATGCCTAAAGATTAGTAGCACTCATAAAGCCCATAAATGAGAAAAAGAGTGTCTATTTCAAGTTTTCTTAATAGCACTAATGAATTGACACAGTGAGTGAAAATGTCTCACCATGATGTGTCTAGGTAGAGTATAGATGTCTTTTCCCTTTGATACATAGGATGAGAGCCTTCATCAAATTACAAATTTTTTAGAGCAACTACCTTAGCACAAGCACTAGGATAGGGATGAAGCTATAAGGTTCATGAACCATATCAAACACAACCAATGGTGGATTTTGTGCAAGATGGCATCCACTAAGAGGTCAAAGACAATCCATGAAACATTAGTGAACATTTGACATAGAATGGAGCATATCTAAGGTCATGTCCATGAGGCTTTCCATCATCCTCTTCGTGGCATTAATAGTACCTCTCCATCTTGAAAAATCATGAAAATGGATCGTTTTGAGTTACTTGGGATTTTTTTGGGTATATTGGGTTATCTTAATATGGCTTTGGAGTGTCATTAGCTTGTTTGTAACGTGGTTTTGTTTTCATCTTTGGGCAATGAAGTTTAATAAGAATGACGCCTTTAGGTTTGTTTTATGGAGCCTATCACTATGTAACATGAATGTGAATTAATAAAAAAATTTGATTTACATAAATAAAACCAACATACATGTCCATGTTTTTCAGTTGTTCCTAAGAATAATGTTACCTTCTTATATCAAAAATTATAGTTCTATATTAATCTCCTAACCAAACACGTTCCATGGAAGACTTGAATGAAGGTGGAGATGCTTAGGAGCTTGAACAAACCTAAAAGGGTGAGATCTCTAGAGTTAGTGGGGTTGATCATGTATGTGTCCATGGAAATTGCAGACAACCATGAGTTAAGAGTTAATTGGTGGAACAATGAGTGGCACTTGGCCTCTAATAACAATAGGCTCCTAAAAATAAAATGTATATTGTTGTTAGAGAATGTAAAAATATTCACCAAAGCTAGTTTTCTATGAAGAATTTTCTTGGCTACATAATTTTTAGGATTACAAAATGATAGAAATTATGGTGTTTAAGACACATTTGTGTGGCATATCAATGGTCATTAAACAAATTTATTTGGTGTTTTGGTCCCAATCATTCTTCAACCAACTCATTTTATCCTAAGCTTTGATACTAGTTATTAGGGACCATAAAACACCAATAGAAGTGCTAGTGCTAGTGTATAAAGACACCCATGATTGGGATTCCAATGGGGGCTAAACTTATTAGTATTTTTTCTGCCCTTATATAGTGATTTTCAACATGAATATCATGGGAAAAACCATACATTATCACAAACAAGAAAAAGACTAAAATTTTATTCACTACCATGGTTAAAGAAGCCCTTGATGTATAATGCAAAGTGGCAACATCAAGGAATAAAAGCATGTGAAGTACATGAGTTTCAAAAACTCTTAATAGAGAGCTCAATCCTGTATTAGTAGTGATAGTGCTAATATGTAAATGTTTAAAGTTGTCTTGTAGTAGCATTGATAGTGCTAATATGGTAAATGTTTGAAGTTATTAAAAGTTTTAAATATTCATAAAATATCCTTATTGATACATATGAATATCATTTAATGGAAAACTTTTTCAAAAAAGAAATAAAATATATAAGATCACTCACCAAAAGAAAAAGCATAAATTTTCACAAATCTATAGTCAAAAACCCAAAGTTTTATTTACCACCTTGGTTAAAAAGGCCTTTCATGCATTATGCAAAGTGGCAACATCATGGGAGAAAAAATTGTGCACTACATGAGTTGAAAAAATTGTTAATAGACCCTTAGTTTACCACTCATGTAATAGATGTGATAGTTCTAATATGAGAAATGTTTGAAATTATTAAAAAAGAGTTAAACATTTTGAGAATATCCTTATTAATAGTCCTACATAGCATTAAATATAAAATTATTTAAAGAAATAAATAAAATTCCTAAAAATTATAAGAGCACTAAGCAAAGTAAAGCAAAGAAATGAGACAAATCACGCATATTTAAACTTTGCTTAGTCACACTACTGAATTGACACACTGAGTGCAAATGACTCATGATGATGTATGAGGTAGAGTAGATATTCCTTTTCGAGTTTATACATAGGATGAGACATTTCAACAAATTACAAAGTTTCTAAGAGCAAATAGCCAGGAAAAACACAAGGGTAGGAATGCAACTATAATGTCCATGAACAATCTCCACCATAACCAATGGTGGATTTTGTGCATGATGGAATGCACTCAAAGGTCAAAAAATAATCCATGACCAATTAGTGAACCTTGAAGGTAGAATGGAGAATATAGAAGGTCATTTCCATGAGGTTTTCCATCATCCTTTGCCTCTATTTAATGAAGGTGGGCCAGTTGGTGCTCTCCATATGGAACATTGAGAGTTTTGAGCTACTTGGGATTTTTTAGTTATAGGGTTATTAGGATATGGATTTCTAGTGTCATTAGCTTTTGTGTAAGGTGGTTTTATTTTCATCTTTGGGCTTCCAATAAGAATGAGGTCTTTGGGTTTGTTTTATGGATCATATTAGAATGCAACATCAACGTGAATTAATAGAACATTTTGATTTACAAAAAAGAAGGGCGATGGAAAGTAAATCCAACATACTTGTGAATGTAATTTAGTTGTTCCTAAGAATCATGTTCACAAGTTTCATGTCAAACTTGAATGAAAGTGAAGATGCTTAGGAGATTGAACAAACCTTAAAGGGTGATAGTTCTAGGATGAGTAGGGTTAAGCATGTCCTTGTCCATCGAAGTGCGAAGCCCAAAATTAACGCTTAATTGGTGGAAGGATGTGTGTCCCTTGGCCTCTAATAGCAATAGGCTCCTAAACCTAATGTGACCTTATAATCTTTGCTTATAGCAATTGCCACTAAACAAATTTATTTGGTGTTTTTGTGTCAACCATTCATCAACCATCTCATTTTTTCCTTATCTTTGATACCAGTTCTTAGGGACAAAAAAACACTAAGAAAAGTGGTGTTGTCTAAAGACACCCATGATTGGGATCAGAATGGACCATACATTTATCTCTTGCTTTTATGCATTTAAATAGTGATTTTAAACATGAATACAATGGGAAAAACCATACATTCTCACAAACCAAAATTATGTTCACTACCATGATTAAGGAAGCCCTTGATGTATAATGAAAGGTGATACTATCAAGGACCAAAAACTTGTGAAGTACATGAGTTTCCAAAAAAAAAATTAATAGACAAGTCAATCATATATTAGTAGCACTTTGCAAAACTAGTAACTGTTTGAAGTTATTAAAAATTTTAAATATTCTGAGAATATCCTTATTAATACTTATGAATAACATTTAAAGAAAAAATATTTCGAGAAAGAAATAAAATTCTTAAAAGTTATAAGATCACTCACAAAAAAAAAACCATAAATTCACATAAACCTACAGTCCAAAACCAAAAATTTTATTCACCACCATGATTAAAAGGGCCTTTCATGCATAATTCAAAGTGGCAACATCATCTGCTAAAAAAGTGTGACATACATGAGTATAAAAAATTGTTTATCACTCATGTAATAAAGGGGATAGTGCTAATATGAGAAATGTTTGAAATTATTAAAAAAGAGTTCAATATTGTGAGATTATCATTATTAATACTCCTACATTGCATTTAGTACAAAATTAAGTCAAGCAATAAATATAATCAGTAAAGTTATAAGAGCATTGAGCAAAAAAAAAAAAATCTTAGAGAGAAATGAGACAAAGTGTGTCTATTTAAGGCTGTCTTAATGAAACTTCTAAATTGACACTCTTATTGCAAATCACTAGTGTTTAGCCCTCTAGGTATAGCAGGGATGCCTTCTCCCCTTGATACATAGGATGAGAGCCTTTTGCAAATTACAATTTTTTTAGAGCAAGTTTCTCAAGACAAGCACAAGGATAGGAACTAAGCTATAAGATTTATGAACAATCTGAAACAAAACCAATGGTGGATTTTGTGAATCATAGCATCCTCTAAGAGGTCAAAAATGAATCCATGACAGTTTAATGAACTTTCAAGGTAGAAGGAGCATATAGAAGTTCATATCCATGATGCTTTCCATCATCCTCTTCCTCCACTTAATGAACAAGGTGGGCCAATTTTAGTTCTCCATCTTGAACAAGGATGAAAATGGATCGTTTTGAGCTACATTGGATTTTTTAGTTATATTGGGTTATCAGAAAATGGCTTTCTAGTGTCATTTGCTTGTTTGTAATATGGTTTTGTTTCCATATTTGGGACATCATGTCTAATAATATTTAGACCTTTAGGTTTGTTTTATGGAGCCTATCAAGATGTAACATGAATGTGAATTAATGGAAAATTTACTTTTACATAAAATAAGGGTGAGGGAAAGTAAATCCAACATACTTGTCAATGTATTTTAGTTGTTCCTAAGAATAATGTTCCCTTCTTATATATATATACTTTTGCCAAAAACCTCTTATTTTGGTTTATTTCAGAATGCATAGTTTAGGTATATACCATTATTGGAAATGTTTTTGTAAAGGCTAATTTGCATAGTAAATAAATAGTATTAGGATCACTTAAATGTGGGATATAATAGTGATAAATGATAATTATTATTATCTATATAAAAATAACTGAATAAAATTTTAGTTAATTTTTATTCTTTGTGATAAAAATACTACTGAAAAAATAGAAGAACTCAGAAATTTTTATTGTAACTCTTAAAGATTGGAAAAATTCCATCTACTTAAAGACACCTGCCACTTTGGTATTTCATAAAAGATCTTGGAAAGAAAAGGATATGGTGAAGGTAAAAAATACAATACAGACATTCATTTATGTTTTGCGGGATTCATATTAGAAAGAAAGGTTCTAAGGATTAACTTTTCCCTAGTATGGTAGTTTAAAGGTATAGAAAAGAGAATACAGATTTTTTTTTAATAAAATACAAATATTCATTTGTATTTTGTGAGATTCATATTAGAAAGAAAGATTCTGAAGATTAACTATGCCCTAATATGATTTGTTGAAGGTATAGAAAAAAGAATACATATATCCTTTTTTGTTTTGTATACCTTTTTCAAATCATGAAATAACTTTATTTCATACCGTCAAATACAAAGATTTGTAACCTTACCAATAAATAAGAAATATGTATTCACTGTAAAGCTACAACAATCAATTTCCTTAATAGGTACACAAAAATCAAAACAATTCATCCCATTCATCCTATATTCATAGCAATAAGGTTTCATTATGATGATCGAGAATTTTTTTATTTAAAACATATAATCTCAATAATGTCAAAACTAACAAAAATATCAAAATTAGTTTCATGGTAAAGAAACGTGCTGAGACAATGACCCTGAAAACACATATCGTTTGACACTACAGAGGTACAAATTGAAAAATGGTAAAGACAAATCTAAAAAAGTCACACTATATATGCCCTTCACCACCTGGTCAGTCGTTCCTGTGCTCCCGCGGAAGGTTAGACAAATCTAAAAAAGTCGCACTATATTTTTCTGCCTTTGCGCTTCTGTCAGATCCGACTGGAACAATCCACGTTACTAAACCTACACAGGCTGGATGTTGGGCAGCTCCTGGGTGATGTGGGCAGTGTGCCCGTTATGACAAAGACGCGGCCCAACGCTAGCAAGCTCCCCATCACAGTTCCTACCACTATGGCACCAGCTCCCACGTCTTTCAGATTGACCGTGATTCCTGTAGCTTGCTGGTTCTCGGTGGTGCGGGGAAAAGCTCCGGAGATCGATAAAATATGAAACGGTCCTCCATACATCACCAGTCCCGTTGGAGCCGCCACACTGCGAAGGGTGACATTCCTTACCATTCCGTTGCCACTGAGAATGAAGAGTCCCAGCTGCCGTCTGCGTGCGAATGTCTCCAAAGTTGTTATCATGTCTTCCCCACTTGGGATCTCGAAT
>APFE031542284.1:0-19704 GCA_000404065.3 Pinus taeda | reverse complement strand
TTTCGGATAACGAGAACCTGGATGGAGAGAGATCCCACCTCCTTGATGTCTTTGTGGAAAACGGATATAGTAGGCACCTAGGGTAGAAGGCCTTCCTGAAAGCCTCTAAAAATGCGTTGATTAAGAAAGAGCCTAAGGAGCGCCATCTAGGTGTCCATCTTCCCTATATCTAAGGGACCACAGACAAGATTGCTTGGATCCTTAGGAAGTTTGATATTCCCTCTACCTTCAGGCCCCTCAGAACCATTCGTAATTCCCCGCGGTCGGTGAAGGATCCTGTTAACCCCAAAGACATGAAGGGTGTATATTTGATTCCTTGCTCTTGTGGGACACCCTATACATGGGAAACAGGGCACTCCATCCAACAGAGAATTTGCGAACATGTAGCAGACCTGAAGCATGGAAGAACAAAGTCCTCAGCCTTAGCAGAGCATGTGGACAAGACTAAGCATCATGTCTGCATTGAAGAGGCTAAAGTCATTGCCAGGGTGGATCGCTTCCATCATCGCAAGTTAAGGGAAGCTATTGAAATTGAGCGAAGACCCAACAATCTCAACAGAGATGATGGGTGGAAAGTGAGCAGAAGTTGGATCCCTGCCCTGTCATCTTAGGGTTTCTTCCTTCCCCTTTGTGCATCCAGGGTGCTTTCTTCTTGTTAGGGTTTCTTATTCTTTTCGTGTTTATTGTTATTTATTGCTGGCATTCAGCCCTTTTCATTATTTGGTAGTTAATTATTTAATTCATAAGGTCATCATCTTTGGTATACATAAATTATGATAATTATGTTATTTTTATTTATAGGTGGGATTGCTTCATTTTAACTCTTTTAACCTCAGAAGTAAGTTTGGCTTTTCTAAATATTTGTCTTTCTCAATTTAATATGATTATAATAGTGCACACACAGATTTATATATATGTATATATATAGATATTATCTCAATAAAGATATTAAATTATTTAATAAACATTCTCATTTACTTTTCAAACTAACCTATTAAGATTAGTTTTATTAATTAGTAAATTTAATAATTTTATAAACACAATATTACTTCATTAGTAATTAGTATAATTTTATAAGCAAAATAACATACCTTTAATAATCAATTCATATATAGTTAGTTAATAATTTATTAACTTATTACCATTAACATTATATATTTATTCATATTTAATCCTAACATCCTATTATTATTTTTATGTAACCCTATTTATTTCTTTAAAAGAATTCATTCACGCAAATAATAATTTTCAATAACCATTAGTTTTATTCTAACGTTATTTATTTAAATAAATTACTTATGATACTATTATAGTACCTAATTTTGTTTAATTCTAGAAATAAAATAATATATTATTAATCTTAATATTATAAAAATAATAATAATATTAAATTTATTGATATAACTTTAGCGAGGGTCCTAGAGTCAAAAAATAGCCGTTATGTGGTCCTAGAGTCAAAATAGCCGTTATGTAGCCGTTGGAGTGTCTTCTTAGTCTATTTAACTTGCTATGCCATATCTGTTTCTTGAACTTGTTCTGACGATGAAACACACTAGTTGGTTCGAAACGCGTCGACAAATGTCTTTTTCATGTGATTTACGCTGAAGCTCTTCTTATAAACATGCACCAATGCTAAAGATTATAGATCCAGACAAGGAGTTTGTGGTGTACTACTAGTACAAAACAACTAATTTGTTACTAAAATAATGACTAAATTTTGCATATAAATTATAATTTTTCAGTCGGTGACCAATAGTGGCTTATTTACATCATCTTATGACGTGGGCAATTTTTAGTCATATTTAACTTAGTCATTAATTGGTTGTCTCAAATTTATCATCTAGTAGTATATTTAGTCATTCGTTTGGTTGTTAATTTAGTAATTTATTTACTCATTAATTGCCTCAATTAATGACTAAATACACAACAAAATATACTACTATATGATCACCCTATAAAACCAATTAATGACCCAAAAATATGACCAGAATGTTGGTCGTGTTATAAGATACTATAAATTAGCTACTAATAGTCATATATATGCAAATTTTAGTCATCATTTGAAACCAATTAATGACCAATGAAATACAACTAAATTTTGGTTTTGCTATAAGATACTATAAATTAGCTACTAATAGTCATATATATGCAAAATTTAGTCGCCATTTGTAATAAAAAATTAATAATTTTCAGTAGTCATTTATCTTTTTTGGTAGTTTGATATTGATTATATAAACAATTGATTTAGTAGTTTATATTCATTTAATTGACTTTCATTAATAATCATTATAAATGACCAATTTAGTCATATATTCATTTTATTTGTGCTCACCTTTAATCAATATAGATTACTAATTTAGTAGTTTTAGATTAATTTTTGTGTTCATTATTAGTCAACATAAATTAATTAGTATGATTTTGTGACTCAATTAAAAAAATAGTATACAATGTGCATGTTCAACTAATATTAAAATGCAAAGTTACATATGTTAATGATAATACTAAATGATGTCAAGTACAACTATAAATAATTTCAACCACAAAAATTATATTATATGAAACATCAAGTATTACAATATGAATTTCCAACTTAATATTGGTTGGACTAGAATTTACACATGAAATATTGTTTCATCATTTCAAAACATTAACAGTGTGGTTCCAAGGCATTGCAAGTGAATTCACCAACTCTAAAGACTCAACCATCAGTGTAGATCTCATGCAAGATATTGACTTTAAGGGTATCACTAGACCAATTCTCTTCTCTCTCTTTCTACATCCATCACTCCATTGTTATTGATCTCCTCTTTCTTCAATTTCTTCTTTTCACTAGCAATACTGAGTTGCTCTTCTAAAAACGAAAGAAGATGAACATTAGAATATAAAATAAAGTAGACTATAAAGGATTTATACGACATATACCTCAACATCAGCAATGTCAATGCTATTTTTTCCCAAAAAGGGAAATAAACTTGAACAAGTTTTCTTTAGTTTGGCAATAGTAGCCACTATGTGACCAAAGGACTTGTATAAACACAACAAATAAAATGTCAGCATAGAAAAGAACATCTTAGGAACATATTATTTAAACTTCAGGAACATCACAACATAAAGAAGTAATCATTTTCCTAGATCCATTAGTTCTCTAATGAATACAATACAATAACCCCCTCGACAACTTTCTTACTAGAGATAACAATAAGTTGTTGAGATCCACTTACTTTTCCTACAAAAATTAATAAAATGTTCAAGGAAAACAAATTCAAAAATGTTCTTATGTAACCAAATCCATTGGACATGCCAACAATGTTAAAGTATTATAGTTACCCACTTGAGTGTGAAGGACCTAAAATTCAAACCAAACCATGGTTCCAGTTCAAGGAAAATTCATGTGATACCCCCAATACATGCGACAGATTAATCAATCATTATGGAGGCTCAACGAGTCAATATAATAAAAATCCGGTCCCATTAAATCAAAGTGTCACATGCCCTCCTTAGAGATAATGGGCTAAGTAATGGAAATGTCAACCCATGACATATCAACCCACAGCTCAAAGACATAGCACCATTCACATTAATAACTATCACTAGATGGATCGAAGTGCCAAAAATAAATATATCTCCATAGCATACTATATGTATCCACCACTATGACAATATGGGAACATTTGGACCCATGACATCACAATGGAAACTCCAAGATATTAAAAGGTTGAAAGCCCATGTGATAAATAGTGTATCCTTCATAACTCATGGGCTAGGCATGTTTACCCATGACTCCATGAAATAGTGATGTACAACCCCAATGAATATGATATTGTTTCTATGTAAACAAATGTGTCATGGATAAAGAGTGTGGACAACCATATGTATGAGCAACTCAAATCAAGGGTAGGACTATAACATATAATGTGGAAGATATAGTACAAGTTGTAAAGTATGTGCCCATCAATCAAAATAACCAATATGTTATTTCCACATGTGTTAATACAATCCCAATAACACTTTCCTCAAATGTTATCTAATCCTTTCCAACATGCTATTACCATAGGAAATATATCAATAAGTTCTATGGAACTTCAAAAACAAATTCGAATATCAACCCACCTAGGTCTCACCAAGTGCCAAGTGATGATTAACAACATAAGATAATGGGAACATGTGAAGTTTAACCTCCTCACCAATCAACCAATGATTTATCACCACCACCATAGCCACCCTAGATATGAAATAGAGCACTTAGTGAGTTGTGTAGGCCTTCTAGCTATGAGGAATGGACTAATCATGAAAAATAGCATAATGGAGATTTTATGGAGTCTTCCCTCTTTGTTAGACCAACATTTCATGGGGCATAGGTCAAGGGTAGGAACATGGTTTAGCGTCAGATGGTGTGGGGGTAAGAGTCAAGGGAAGCCTCATGTTACAACTCAAAATGCATCTGCATTTTGTGGCATTCATTCCAGTAGTGAAATGATTAGGATGTGCATCTTGGAGGTAGAGAAAAAGTTGATATTTTTTCATTGGATTTTAATGGCATCAAATATGGAAGATGAACATGCCAAAATGGCATCCTATAAGGTTTGACGTAGTGCCTTTGTTGGACCAATCAGGCATGCACTCTAAGACATTTTCCTATCATGTTGCCTAACTATATCTACAGGTCTTAATGACTCTTAAAATGAGTACAAAATTAGGTTTCTTTCGCCAACATGTAGTAGTTGATTAGTTAAAGGTGAGTATTTTATGGGGTCATACCACCAGTTGTGCATTGCAGCATTAAGTCTACCAATATATTGTTAAACCATCTTATGGGAGTACGCATGGAAGGTTTTTGAATCTCCAAAGAACAAACATTTAATGGTAAAAATTCAAGCCTCAAGAAAGCATATGATAACAATGACCCTAACAATCTATCAGCAAACAAATTTTACAACAAAAAATAATATATACAGTTTTAGACTCTTTCTAGTCAAACTACTTATAGAAAGAAATATTGTTCCATTAGGTGCAGATGAAAAATAAGTTAGGGACATTGAATTTTTGGTTAGAGCCCCCTTCTTGGGTTGTACGCACTTTTGCAAAAGGTTGTAATGGTATACTTTCAATATATCAAGGGATGGAAATTCATGATCTCATCTGATAGTTGAGCAAGCACTGGCTGATTTTGCAACTTCAATGGTAGCCTAAAAAGGAACCTATATGTTGAGACTTGTCCAATTACATTTTTTGGTGGTTCTTACATGGAATTTTAACTGCCTAAATGAGATTATAATATCCATAGGGGTAATGGCTGCATCACCATTAGAGTTTGAAGGTATTGTACCATCTGATATATTCCATGATCTTGTTTCCAATTATTTCAAGTAGGAAAAGGAGAGCATTTTCAAAATGATATATGAATCATGGAAGGAAATGGACACTTATGGTGAAATAGATGAAGGGTCATAAAATATTAGCAAGAAGTTTCACATGAGCAATTATTTGAACAACATAGACAAAAAGCTCAAGATATATTAACCTTGTTGTGATGGAATATCCACATCTAGCTAGTTTTTCTATCTTATTTTCTACCTACCTAATAAGAGAGGTCTGAAAAAGTGATTGACATTTTGGTGTGAGTGCTTGTTATAACTATGTAGGGGAAGAATATGTAATGATGTCAATGTTGATCCTCATGGAAAAAAAGTGGTGGAATTGGCAGGCTTTCTTGGAGATGGTTATACTAATGTCCAAATCTAGAGAGTAGCATTTTCCCGCAATTTAATTTCAAGCCTCCACATCAAGTCCCTTAACACCATATTTTACTATCCATGACAATGCAATAAAAAATTTTGGAATATGAATTAAGGAAAACATCTAACTTGATTTTGTTCATGAAATGTGAGAGAGAAGCATCTTAGACCTTGGCAACCGATTTTAGTGGAAAATTTTCCATTAGCAGAATATTTTCCGACTCAATAAAGAAGTGAGTTAGAAACTAACAATCAACAATCTATATTTGAAAACAATTTCAGGGAAGCAAGTAGTGGCTACCACCTTTGTAGCTTTGCAGGGACATCTCCATTTCACATGGTAGAGTAAAGAAGGAATGATCAAAACATAAAGGCTCTATCTAAAGAATACCCTAAAAGGATCTAGACCTAATCAAATTGGTAGGTGTCCTAATCTGAGAATCTATGTTCTCTTACCAAAAGATGTATTGTCCATTTGATCTAGCCCTTGGAAGCTTCCCACAATCATCTAAAATATTTCCCACATTATATTTCTTGTCGAACAAGATTAGGTATGTATTACTCATAACAAGCCATGGATTCCCTTGATCATAACTAAAATGTGGAAAATATAATACAAGAAATGGATACAATTTTAGAAAAAATTATGAGGAATTATAGGCGGTTCAATTTGTCTTCCTCTCATTACCCAAAGCGAACTGAGGAAATTCCATGGAATGGATACATTATTACAAACATTTCTAAGGAAGTACAATAAAATGAATTTGTCTTCCCCTCATTGCCTAAGAGGATCTCAGGAAATTTCAACTAGAAGGTGGTTCACAGGTTGTCATGGTCTTCTAAAACAATTATCGATGGTACTCCCCTCTCAATCCTTAGAGTCTCATTAGTGGTTTGCACTATTATAAATAGGATTGAGCACATTTAAAGTAGGATTCATTTTATTACATTTCACGATACACACCAAGCTGGAAATAGAGTTATCGATCTGCTAGTGAATGTAGATGTTAACAACTTTATTGGCCAGGTCTTCTTTATTAGAACATGTAAGAAAATGACAAAACATTGAGTTCATTGACATCTCCAAAGGATCACGGAGGGGGATATTCCAAGGCATAAGGATAAAAGTAAAAAGAAAACATTCCTCTTCCTTGGAAAATCAAATATTGACCACTCTCACTTATTAGGATCAAGATTCCAGTGAAGACCCTATGCAAAGAATTGTCTCATTATAGGGCCTTGGTATTCCCATGGCATCGACTAGTGATTAGACATAGATCTCAAATGAGAAGACATTCTTTTTTAATTATCATGGGAGTCAATGTTAATGTTTTTGTTTTTATTCAATTGCATATTTATTTGGTTACTATCTGTTTTAATGATTTGATAAGTAGAGATACTACTAGCAGGAATGGTAAACACACTCAAGGAACCCTAGGTAGTCAAAATCTTGTTCCCATGCTCTCAACATAGTTTCCTTTAAGATACATTATTGTTAGGAAGTTTACATATTGAAGAATAATGATGATAGTTGGTGGTGGCATGATGCTATCACATCCCTCCATGCAATTTCTTTTATCAATGGGAACTTATGATTGGTGGTATAAATTGAAAAAGTCCATCCGTTTTTTATCCAAAGGCGAGACTTCTCTTCTCCTACAACATGTGTTTCATATGTTGCCATTTGTTTCTAGTCTATTTTAGAGCCCAATCCTTGTAAACAATTCCTTCTTTATGAGCCCAACTCTCAAGGCCCTTAATTGTAGAGCCCAACTTTCAAGGTCATTAATTTTAGAATCTAGGCCCTCTTGCCAAAATATGCTTTGTCCATTTGACCTAGCCCTTGGAAGCTTCCCACAATTAGCTGAAATATTTCGTGCATTATATTTCTTGGAAAACAATATTACGAATGTATTGCTCATAAAAAGTCATGGATTCCCTTGCTTGTGCCTCAAATTTGGAAAATATGATGAAAGAAATGGATACTATATTAAAAACAATTATGAGGAAGTACATGAAATTCAATTTGTCTTTTGCTCATTGCCCAAAGGAAACTAGGGAAATTCTACAGAATTGATATAATATTACAAAACATTCCAAGGAAGTACAACCAAATGAATTTTCCTTCCCCTCGTTGCCTAAAAGGAACTGAGGAAATTTAAACTTGAAGGTGTTTCACAGGTTTTCATGGTCTGCTAAAAAAATTACCGATGTTACTCCCCTCTCAATCCTTAGAGTCTCATTAGTGGCATGCATTATTATAAATAGGATTGAGCGCGTTTGAAGTAGGATTGAAATTATGACATTTCACCATACACACCAAGTTGGAAACAGAGTTGTGGATCTTCTCATGAATGTAGATGTTTAAAGCTCTCTTGGTCAAGTCTGCTTTATTTGAACATGCACAAAAATGACAAAACCCTGAGTTCACCAACATCTTCAAAGGATCATGGAGGAGGATATTTGAAGGCGTAAGGATAAAATTCAAAAAAAACATTCCTCTTCCTTGTAAAATCAAATATTTACCACTTTGACTTATGAGGATCAAGACTCTCTTGATGAACCTATCAGAAGAATTGTCTTGCTAGTGGGCCTCAGTATTCCCATGCCATGGACTGCTGATCAAACATAGATCTCAAATGAGAATACATTTTTTTTTAATTGTCATGGGAGTCAATTTTAATGTTTTTTTTCTTCAATTGCATATTTATTTGGCTAATCTAGGTTTTAATGATTTCATAAGCAGAGATACTGCTAGCAGTAAACACATCCATGGACACCTAGGTAATCAACATCTTGTTCCCATGCTCTCAACATAGTGTCCTTTAAGAGAACTTCTTGTGAGACTGTTTATACATTGAAGAATAATGATGATGGTTGGTGGTTGTGGCATAGTTGGTGGTGGTGGCATGATCCTATCACATCACTCTTTGAATTTTCTTTCAGAAATGGGAACTTATGTTTGGTGGTATAAATTGAATAATTTCTATAATTTTTTATCGAGAGTCAAGACTTGTCCTCTTCTCCTACAACATGTATTTCACCTATTTCCTTTTATTTATAGTCTATTTTAGAGCCTAATCCTTGTAAACAATAACTTCTTTCTGATCCCAACTTTCATGGCCCTTAATTTTAGAATCTAGCCCCACTTTCCAAAAGATGCATTGTCCATTTGATCTTGCCTTTGGAAGCTTCCCACAATCAGTTGAAATATTTCCCACATTATATTTTTTGGTGAACAAGATTAGGGATGTATTGCTCATAACAAGCCATGGATTCAATTGCTTGCACCTAAAATGTGGAAAATATAATGCAAGAAATGGATACAATATTATAAACAATTCTAAGGAAGTATAGGCGATTCAATTTGTCTTTCGCTCATTGCCCAAAGGGAATTGAGGAAATTCCAGGGAATGGATACAATATTACAAAAAATTATGAGGAAGTACAAGCAAATGAATTTGTCTTCCCCTCATAACCCAAAAGGAACTAAGGAAATTTCAACTTGAAGGTTGTTAACAGGTTGTCATGGTCTGCTAAAAAATTTTATCGATGATACTCCCCTCTCAATCCTTAGAGTATCATTAGTGTCTTGTACTATTATAAATAGGATTGAGTGCATTTCAAGTAGGATTGAATTTATGACATTTCACCATACACACCAAGCTGGAAACAGAGTTGTCGATCTGCTCGTGAATGTATATGTTGAAAGCTCTGTTGGTCAGGTCTTCTTTATTTGAACATGCAAGAATATGAAAAAACATTGAGTTCATCAACATATTCAAAGGTTCATGGAGAAGGATATTCCAAGGCATAAGGATAAAATTCAAAAAAAGCATTCCTCTTCCTAGGAAAACCAAATATTAACCACTCTAACATATTAGGATCAAGACTCTAGTGATGAACCTATGATAAGATTTATCTCATTAGTCGGCCTCAACATTCCCATTGCATCGATTGTTGATGAGACATGGATCTCAAATGATAAGAAATTCTTTTCTAGTTGTCATGGGAGGCAATTTTAAAGTTTTTTTCTTCAATTGCATATTTATTTGTTTACTCTGGATTTTAATGATCTAATAAGAAGAGATACTACTGGTAGTAAACACAATCAAGGACACGTAGGTAATCAACATCTTGTTCTTATGCTCTCAACATAATTTCCTTTAAGAGACCTTCTTGTTATGTAGTTTATACATTGAAGAATAATGATGATGGTTGGTGGTGGCAATGATGCTATCACATCACTCTATGAAATTTATTTGATCAATGGGAACTTATGGTTGGTGGTATAAATTGAAAAAGTTCCATCAATTTTTTTTCCCAGAGTCTAGACTTCTCCTCTTCTCCTATGACATTTCTTTCATCTATTTCCTTTTGTTTATATTCTGTTTTAGAGCCCAATCCTCATAAACAATTACTTCTTTCTGAGCCCAACTTTCAAGGCCATTAATTTTAGAATTAGGGCCCTCTTTCCAAAAGATGCATTGTCCATTTGATCTATCCCTTGAAAGCTTCCCACAATCAACTGAAATATTTCCCACAATATATTTCTTGGTGAACAAGACTAGGGATGTATTCCTGATAACAAGCCATGGATTCCCTTGCTTTCACCTCAAATGTCGAAACTATAATGCAAGAAATGGATACATTATTACAAAAAAATCTTAGGAAGTATAGGTGGTTGAATTTGTCTTCTGCTCATTGCCCAAAGAGAATTGAGGAAATTCTAGGGAATGGATACAATATTACAAACAATTTTGAGGAAGTACAAGAAAATGAATTTGTCTTCCCCTCATTGCCCAAAAGGAATTGAGGAAATTTCAACTTGAAGGAGGTTCACAGGTTGTCATGGTCTACTAAAAAAAATATCAAAGGTACTCCCCTCTCAATCCTTAGAGTATCATTAGTGGCTTGCACTATTATAAATAAGATTGATTGCATTTGAAGTAGGATTGAACTTATGACATTTCACCATACACACCAAGCTGCGAACAGCGTTGTCTATCTGCTGGCGAATGTAGATGTTGAAAGTTTTTTTGGTCAGGTCTACTTTATTTGGACATGCAAGAAAATGAAAAAACACTAAGTTCACCAACATCTTCAAAGAATAATGGAGGAGGATATTCGAAGTCATAAGGATAAAAGTCAAAAAAATCATTCCTCTTCCTTGGAAAATCAAAGATTGACAACTCTAACTTATGAGGATCAAGACTCTAGTGATGACCCTATGAGAAGAATTGTCTCATTAGTGGGCCTCAATATTCCCATGCATTCGACTGGTGATCAAACATAGATTTCAAATGAGATGACATTTTTTTTAATTATCATGGGAGACAATTTTAATGGTTGTGTTTTTCATCAATTGCATATTATTTGGTTACTCTTGGTTTTAATGATTGGATAAGCAAAGATAATGCTAGTAGAAATGGTAAACAAAATCACGGATAGCTAGGTAATCAACACCTTGTTCCCATGCTCTCAACATAGTGTCCTTTAAGACACCTTCTTGTCAGGAAGTTTATACATTGAAGAATAATGATGATGGTTGGTGGTGGCATGATACTATCACATCCATCTATGAAATTGCTTTGATGAATGGGAACTTATAGTTGGTGGTATAAATTGAAGAAGTTCCATTAGTTTTTTATACAAAGTCCACACTTATCTTCTCCTACAACATGTCTTTCATATGTTTCCTTTTGTTTCTAGTTTATTTTTTGGTTGCCTTTCACAGTGGCCTTTATCTACTTCTCACCACTTTAGTGACTGACATAGGGGATATGACCTCAATAATCATTGTGCAAGTACATGGACCTCAGTCTACAGTGGAGTATGAGGTACACTATGCTCCAAGGAAGGGAGGTTGCCCCTCTCAATTGACGAAAGTAATGAAAAACAAAAACCTATTCTATGGGATATCACTCAAATACACTCCTAGGAGGAATGTCATAAAATTAGTAATGCTAGCAAAATTTATGAAGATATCCCACCATTTCTTCATGCAAAAAATGAGAAACAATATGATGTTTTCAAGCAAAGTCACTTAGATAATATGCAAGATGATAGAGGCACTACAAGAAAAAATGACATTGGTGAGGGGCGAAAAATCTCACGATAACCTCATTGGTGATGGTCAAAAGAGCCTTCGTCACTAAAAACTGAATGTCACAAAAGGTGGCGTCACCAAAAGCATAGGTGTTGTAGTGACATTAAAAGTTAGTCACTAATAATGATTTATAATGAGATATAGCGACCGTCACCAAAACCTTAACGTCACCAAAGGTGGCATCACCAAAATTGTAGGTGTTATAGTGAAATTCAAGGTCCGTCACAAATAATGACTTATAATGATGGTTAGCCTCCGTCACCATTTCATGTGAGCAATGGTGATGAACTATAGCCTTAGTCACCAAAAAATGAATGTCACCAAAGCTAGCGTCGCCAAAAGTATAGTTGTTATGGTGACATTTAAAGTTTTTTACGAATATTGATTATAATGACGGATAATTACTCTCACCATTTCATATGAACAACAATGATTTATTTTGATGGATCTTTCATGGCTCTCACTATTGGTGCATATATATGGTGACGTTCATTGACTGTCACCAAAATCTATATTGCCAGAAGTATAGGTGTTGTGGTGACATTCAAGGTCCATCATGAATAATGACTATAATGACACACATCAACTGTCACCATTTCATATCAACAACAATTATTTATTTTTACGGACCTTAGAGGGTCGTCATTATTGATCTATATATAAGGTGGCATTCGTTGACCATCACCATTTCATATTTTGGTGAAGGTCAAAAAATGTCACCAAATCTCATTGGTGATGGTCAAAACAGCTTTTGTCACCAAAAATTGGTCATCGCCATTCCATATGGATGTCAGGGCATGATGGAATCAAACCACCAACCTCCTGTTTCTAAAGTAGGTGTTGTTCCATTGAGCTAGCACCCTTTAAATGATTAGACTTTTAAAAATTAGACCATGAAACTTCATAAATTGTAAATTCTACAACTTTCAATAAATTAAAGTCTCCACAATATTTTACTAAACAAGCAAAGAAACATTGAAGTTACAGGTCCCTACCTAATTGTTATGGAATATATGAAAAGTGGGTGGAGGGAAAAATAGTTATGTATAATAGAATCAATATGTTCAATTGAATACTCAATTAGAAGTGAAAATATGAAGACATTTATAACCTATAAATGACCTATAACTAGCAAATGCACAAAATATTGGAAATGAAATGTCATAAGTGGATAGCATATGGAAGAGGAGAATTGATGAAAATAGATGCAATATGTTATAGGTTGAGTGAATGAAAAATCTCAATATTGTTGTTGTTTAGTGTTTAAATATCTGAATGAAATCTAAACTTCTTTGCAAATGTAACATAGATCTCTCGAAACCATGATATATATATATATATATATATATATTTATATATATATCCCTTCACATTAACCAACATGAAATTTGGAATGTCACAAGTCCACACTCAAAACATAAAAACAACCAACAAATAAAAAAAATTAACTTAGACAAAAAGAAATAACTTCACCTTCATTCTTGAGTTGCTTTTGTTTATTTGAATTTGACTTGTGACATTATTTATTTGACAAGGAATCAAAATCATCACTAGTATTAAACTCATCCAACGCAGACTTTGGATATCCCACTGGCATGTGTGTTTTTGTTGCCATGCTTGAAAATCATGGATTTTGGTGTTGATAGTAGAATAAGATGCGTGTCTACTACTCAATAGCACATCCCTTATTAACCATTGTTACCTGAAAATAACCGAAGAAACAACACAATATTAGCCTACACAAAATCCCCTACCGAAATGTAATCATAACTTAGCTAAGAAGTCTAAAATATGTTCTTAATTAATAAGCCTTGTATTTAGAGATTTTGTTTATTTACATTTAAAAAAGACTATGTTGTACAACACTTATTTCTATTTATAAAGACAATTATATCATAGCATATGTTACACAATAGAAATCTACAGTACCTAAACTAAAAAGACAAATTTTCTCAAGAAAATAGATTTCAAAAAGAGCTTTGAAAATTATAAGTTTGTCATCAAATCTTTAATTATTTTAACAGAAAACTAATTGGAGTTTGAAAATCAAAATCATTCATAGGAAATGAACATGACAATGGCCAAAGTCTCTATTCATATAAATAAAGCTAGAATCACTATTTCATTGGAGATAACTAAAATTTGGGCACTGGTCTAACAATTAGAGTTTATTTAGAGTTTATTTGCTGGAAATACTAGTTAATGCCATCATTTTTTTTCCATGGTTTATTGTGTCTCTAGATCTAGAACAAATAGCTTTTTATTCTCAAGTTCTACCTTTCAAGTACTGATCTCGTCACCCTTTAAAACACAATTCTACCACTCCATTAAAAAGGTAAACAAAATTTTTGTTTCAAGCTTTCAAGTTGGGAGTAATTAATGAAGTGGAGTGAGTGTTTAATTGAGACATGTTTTTTTATGGTTACATAAAGGTGGTTGTGTAGCTTATGTCTCTCTTTTGAGGCATCATATTTATCCAATATTGATTTCTTCTACTTTGTCTCTACTATTGTCCTTAAAAGGTTATTAACAAAAGCATATTGTTGAAACTAAAGTTGTTTGTATTTTATAACTAATAATTTTATCCCTTGGATTTTACAAATTAATTTTGGTGGTTTTTTCATAAATACATCCTATTTTACACCTCACCTCATGGGCTGGCAATATCATAATATCAAACATACAAAAGAAAAAGTTTTAGAAATCAGAAAACAAAAAGAATGGTTGTTTCACATATGTAATATGGTTTACCATTACAAGATTAATGTATTCAAGATTAATGTATTCAATAAGATCGATATTTAAGGACCAATTTAAAGATAATAGGAAAAGAAAATCAGAATTAACCTATTCAGCATTATTCTTACTAGAAATTAAATCCCAACCATGTAATTGTTATAAACGCTCTGGAAGTGAGCATAAAGAAAAACATTTTAATTTAGAGAACACTGAAAAGTGGAGAGTGGTACCATCAAAGGTTGTGTCTGGTACACGATATAAAACTTCCTTGAAATAATTTGCAATAAACATGCCTTGATTATCTTGGCCTCCTACCTTTGAATGGAAAGTTCCCCATGGCCTACCTAGATGCATTTTTCCTTTGCTCACAATTTAAAAAGCCTGAGTCTTTCAAGGCATACATACTCTTAAGAGCCATAAATGCACCATGAAGTTTAGGAATGGCATGTAGCTGGCATTTCTTCCACCAACAAAAAAAAATGTATTATTATTAATGAGCTGCAAGCTATACTGAAACAGAAAAAGAAAATCAATCAAAAGACAAATTTTCCACTGCTTGATAGAGAGATTTTACATTGCCATATAGTAAATTGACAACACCCTCCATGTAACAGTTTTGAAAATAATGCCTCTTTTACAGATCTATTTGGTTACATCAACCCCAACTTACACATCATACTACTAAGACTCATCAACCCCTAATGCAGTTGTAAAGTTAAACATTAGAATACTTCACTTCCCAAAAAGAAGTTCCATCACTGAAAACATCCATAAACTGCCTCTAAGAACTGTCTATAAAAGATCAACGCAGGTAGGCCTTCATTAGGGTGCATTGCAATTCTTGACTACTCTATATTCTGTTGGGAAGAGCAATATTGAATTTTCAGGAATCGAGATTACTAGTCTATATCTATTTGCTTTAGCTAAAGTCCGTACAATCGAAGTAATATATATGGCCCTTACTTCTTCTTATGAGGGATTGTTTGGAGTTATGATTCTGATGGAGGTAATAGCCTTCCTCGGAGTGGCAGGCGGAAATGAAGTTGCAGAGATGCAATTAAGCTTTTGGAAAGAAAAGCTTCCGACCGTTCAAGTACCCGAGACAGTAGCAGCAAGCACGTCTCAGCTTACACAAGAGGAGGTGAACACGTTCGCTTAAATTATCAAAGATGGAAACTTGCGTTACCATGCCAACCAATTCTGTAATTCTGCCAATTTATTGTGTGATGAATCTGTATCTTTGATGTCCGGCCCAATAACGGTCTTTGCTAACAATCGTGACTTTCAATTATCAGATGATATTAACCATATATTTTTTTCATCTAAGGAGTTGAGGGAAGGGGGCAAATAACATTGCCAGGGCTTTACAGTCCCTGGAAGGCATTTTTGCCCTCTAATCTCTCGCAGATGATACCTTTTGCCGCCGTAGCACTTTCAGATGTTCTCTCTTCCTTTGGCATCTCGGAGAAATCAAATATGGCGATGAACATGAACATGACTCTGATTGCTTGTGAGGCTAAGGTCGAACAAGGTGAAGTTAGGTCATGCAGGACATCGATTAAGGGCGTGATAGAGTTTGTGTTGTCTAACTTGGGTTCTTCTGATAATATAGAGCTTCTTTTTCACCCTGCCTACACACCTTACTCTGGAAAGAAAGCGAGAGTAACAAAAGTTGTTGAAAGAAAATCTGCGCATTCAAAGCGGCCTCCATTGGCCTGCCACCGCTTTGTGTATCCATATGGATGTTCTTCTGTCATTGCATCAATGGGACATTGTCTTATATGTTGGAACTTGAGGTGTTGGAGAGCAAAGGAAATATGTACAGTGCCACTGCTCTATGCCAGCCTAACAGTCGGACCAAGGAATCACTTTACTGTCACCTGTTTGCGGGGGACAGTCTGCTATGGCTTACCAAGGAGAAACATCGTTAGCTCTTTATCGAGCTTAAGTGAAGCATGCAGAAATAAGTCTTTGGTTGACTTCGGATGGGCTGCCAGTTTAAAATGAAATATTGTGCTTTGTGATATGAATCCTAAAATTAAAAATATTGTCCAGATCTACGCAAGGGAGTTTATTATTACTGCCATGTAACCTATTGTTAATTCTCAGTAATATTAATATAAGTCCTATAGCCTTATCAATTTGTATTGCGATTTACGTTGTTACGTTTCAGTAATATTAATATGTAATGTTTGTTGGGAATTTTTCTGGCAAAATCCCAAAAACACAAAAATTTATGCACACAGAAGCAATGCTCTATTTCCTTTACTCCAGTGTCATTTGTACACACGAAAGTTTTTAAAAAAAATTACACAGAACACAGTATTGCACCACCATAAAAGATTTCTATTGATTAAAATAAATTCACTCATACATATTCATCCTCTTTCACTGGGAGGGATTCACCAAACATTACAAAAGAAATTACTCTCACTCCTTTGAAATTTTACACCAATGTGTTTAAAAATTTCATTTACATTCAGTGCTTTGTGAAAACAAAGATTACAAGGATTTAATTTTTTACCAACAAAGATTACAAGGATTTACTGTTTTAACTTTTCACTGCTGTGTGAAACAATTCATGGTTTTGATACAAACCTTCCCCTTTTCTTCGCTCCTGCACGTTTTTTACGTTTTTTTTTTTTACAATTGCCAAAATGACCAACAACTATATGTTTTTACTTGTTCGGTCAAAACCAAACTTACGACCTGAAAATTAAAAAACAATAAAATTAGAAACATATGACATTGCCCATGCCATTATTTAATCCACGCCCATACTTCCTTAACTATGGAAAATTAAAAATACACCTAAGCATATGACAAATATTTAATAAATGGTATGGTCAAAATAAGACTTAATTTTACTCCACGCTAAGCCTTTAATGTTGGCCGTATGAAGGTTCAGTTGCCCGTCAACCGTTGATTTGCACTCCTGGAATCTAACGGCTGAGGTGAATATCGGAAGGCCTTTTTCACCGAATTTTACTCCACTATGCATCTTTGAGATCAACCGTGGAGAATGTTGGAGCACATTGCGGAGGAGAATATCGGAAGCCACCTTTTAGTCGAGGCTCATGTCACGCCTCATCCACGCGTCAGCTCCAAGTTGTATCGGAGCTCTTGTGTACGGAAACTACCTTCAACCAAAAGTGGTGCATTATGCCTCAAGCAGGTTTGTGGTTTTGCTGGGTGGTTTTGAGGTGTATTAAATGCTGGCCCGTGCGCGGTTGAAATTACAAATTGAACACTCCTCTTTAATTTCAACTGCTGAGCATTCGGTCATACCGAGACACTTCCTCAAAAATTCAAAGCTTTTCTGATCCAATGGCTTTGTCAAGATGTCTACAACCTGTTCTTGAGTCCTGCAATGTTCTAGGACAATTTCTCCATTGCTCACCAATTCTTTGATGTAGTGAAACCTTGTATCAATGTGTTTCGTTCTCTTATGAAACACTGAATTCTTTGACAATGCAATAGCTGAGCTATTGTCACAAAAAATCATTGTCGCTTTTGCCCGCTCTTGGCCTAAGTTCCTCAACATCCTTCTCATCCAAATTGCTTGACATGCTGCTGCTGTAGCTGCTACATATTCAGCCTCTGCTGTAGACAATGCTACAATGGACTGCTTCTTAGAAGCCCATGAAATGGCTCCTGAACCCATATGAAAAACATAACCGGAATTGCTCTTCCGATCATCAACACTTCCAACCCAATCATTATCTATGTATCCAACCAAATCTGAATGTTCTGAGACATTATATAAAATTCCAAACATTTTGGTACCTTTGACATACCTCAAAATTCTTTTTGTTGCCTGCCAATGTGCCTCCTTTGGCCTCTCCATGAATCTGGAAATTAAACTAACAGCATACATAATGTCAGGCCTAGTTGCTGTTAAATACATAAGGCTACCTACAATACTCTTGTACAAACTAGGATCAAAATCCTTGCTGCTGTCCTCTCTGCTGAGTTTTAATCCCATCACTGTGGGAGTGATCGCTGCCTTACATTCTTCCATGCTAAATCTGCTCAATACTTGATTTACATATCTTGCCTGTGAGATAAAAATTCCTTTTTCATTTTGATCTACTTCTATGCCTAAGAAGTATCTCAAGAAACCCATGTCAGTCATTTCAAATTCTTCTTTCATGACTGATTTAAAATTCTTGATGAGCTGATCATCATTACCTGTGAAAATAACATCATCAACATACAAGACAATAATTAAAATTTTACCATCTTTTTCTTTGATGTAGACGGTGGGTTCTCCTTCACATTTGTCGAATTCATTATCCAATAGATATGAATCTATTCTGTTGTACCATGCTCTTGGCGCTTGCTTCAACCCATAAAGAGCTTTCTTCAATTTGCACACTTTGTGCTCTTCACCTTTCTTCTCATAGCCTAGAGGCTGTTCAACATAAACCTCTTCCTTTAACACTCCATTTAGGAATGCTGACTTCACGTCCATTTGGTAGACTTTCCATTTGTTTTGTGCTGCTATGGACAACACTGCTCTCACGGTTTCCATTCTTGCAACCGGTGCAAAAGTCTCCTCATAATCTCTCCCATACTTCTGCTTGTACCCTTTGACAACCAGCCTTGCCTTGTGCCTTTCTATCTTGCCTTCAGCATTGCTCTTGGTCTTGTAAACCCATTTCACTCCAATGACTTCTTTACCTTTTGGTAGCTCAACAAAATCCCATGTTTTGTTTCTTTCTATGGCATTCATCTCCTCATCCATAGCTTTTATCCATTTCTTATCTTTAATTGCATCCTCGAAATGAATAGGATCATCAACATGACAAAACAAGGCAAATAAGGAATTCATTCCTTCATCATAAATATCACTTAGATTTCTAAACTTCTTATCTCTTTCATTTGGTGTGCAAGTGCTTGAAGACGCACTTGAATTTCCTCCTTGTGGTGTGCTTGGAGAAGCACTCTCATTTATCCTCAATGGTGTCCCTTGCTGTCCTTGAGTTGGCGCTGCTATTTGGGGATGGATTTCAGCCACCTCCTCATCATCTTCATCATGAGACAAACAGTTTTTAACATTCACTGTTTTCTTTATGCTTCCATTCCAAGCTTCCTCTTCAATGAATTGAACATCTCTGC
>APFE031542276.1:0-21049 GCA_000404065.3 Pinus taeda | reverse complement strand
TCTTTGTACTTATATTTCATACTTGAAAAAGAAAGGCTAGAGCATATGCCTCACCTTCTAGCTAGGATTTCTCTAGTATTAGGTTTCCCAAGTCCTATATTCTATTCATTTGTGTGGATGATTTGTTTATTTTCTATTTTATTCCAATTTGATTTCAAATATATCCATAATTTGGAGTAATACAATAGTAATATTTAATCTAAGATCTAAGATAATAAACTGCATAATAAAATATTTCAAAACAATATAAGAACTAACGTGAAAAACTATTCTAATAGAATATCCACAACAATTTAAATATCAATGAAATCATTCTTAATGATTATCGATCATTGGATTGACAAACTCACAACATGACCTAGAGTTTCCCACCTATGAGCAGTCTCTAATGAAAACCTTATTATGTTGTGTAATGCGGTGTGTGGATGTTCTTATGTTTGGATATCTATTTTTTTCTCGGTATTTGGATTAGTAATAAATAGTGTGAAGCATATGCACAATAGTTGTTGAATAGATAAAAAAAATATATTGTTTATGAATTGGGTAATTTTGACTTGTTCATTATAATGTGTTTAGGATCCCACGCTAAGATCCCATAATTATGGGAATAGACTATCAAGTAACGTATTAGGGTGCGATTTATTGAATAATTATCATAAGGTAGTAGAGTGTCAAGTCAATAATTGTAGGTGGTCTCATTAAAGAAGGTCCACTAGTTACTGGTTGAGGCCTCACTAAGAGAATTACACTTAGAGAAGTATATATCTTAGTTGAAGCTATGTAAGCAATTTCCATGTGAATTATTGTATTTGGAGCTCTATTTAAGTTTTGGGTTGCCCCCTCTAGGACACAATTGAAAATTTCACTCAATTCTGAATATTAATAAAGGTTTTCTTACTATTTTTATCTCCCAATTTTGGTTTTGTTTCCTTAATGAAGTTATATTTATGTCTATTTTTCTCTAAATATTATATTTCAACAAATAAGGAACACCACAAGTGGTATCATATAACTTTGTTGTGCTAGCATGTACTCTTATTTTAGAGAAAAAAAAAAGAGTAAATATGTGTTTTGATGTCTCTAAATATCATGATCTTGTTGTTTAATAGGTAAACCAATGGTTGGGGAAGAATACACAAAGAAAATACGAGTGACATGACTTGGTTGGACACCTTTCTAACATCTATTAGTACTCCTTTCCATAGTATCATGTCAAAAAACACTTGTCTATGAAGTTGTCTTCCAAATATCCTCAGGAAAATTGGAAGCTTTGTAGGAACACTTGAAACCAACCTAACATAATCATATCATCCATCTTATTAGCATCACTTGTTTGGACACCCTTTTGACCTTTGTTGTTGTGCCTTTACATAGTATCCCAAAAAACATCACTTGTATATAGAGTTGTATTGTTCATGTCCTGAAGTATAGTGGAAGACCCTAAAGAAAACTTGAAACTAGCATAACATATTCCTATCAACCATCTTGTTATAATACATCAAGAAAAACATATGGGGAGATCAATATTACATACCAGGAATTGAGTAGTACACTCAAGGGTACTATTTGTCCTCCTTAGTTAGTGCCATGGAAGATTTGACCAAATATTATTATCAAAAACCCTTTGGTATATCAAAGAGCTAGAAATTGATGCTTCTTTTACCATAAGACCCTAAAAACCCTATATTCTCCTTGAAAACTTTATCCTCTATAACAAAAGAACAAATTTCCTACATAATTTACAATGTCATGAATTTGAGAATTCCACCAATTCACTGACACTCCAAACAAACTTTTAGAAAAGGAAATGCCTATCTCAAAAGACTCTATGTGTGACATTGATCATCATGATTTCACTCTCTAGTAAATATTTTTTGGTGGACTCACCAATAAAATTTATTTTGATCCCTCTCCATAGATTTCCCTTAGAGCATTGATTATGTTGGGTTACATCCTCCACAATATTTCTAATGGCCATGTGGTCCCATGAGAAACACCTAAAAAATATCATCGATAGATGACACAAATTAAATGGCTCAGTCCCTCTCACAGTACATTAACACTCTCACTCGGTCACTCAATACACCATAAACCAACATTCCTTTTTTTAGTGTGCAAGTTGGCATTTATTTTGATAAGATTAGGAATTTGAGGGTAAGTGTGATGAGGGTGTCATTTTCTCAAGATGTGTCTCTCATAAGGATAAGCACATTAATGATAAATAAAATTAGAATATTGGCCACTCACTTCTTACCATTCCCACACCATAAAACAAACCCTAAAAATGTCAATCTTAAAATATCTTATGTAGTTTCCTAATGGTATTCAAGTAGAATCTCATAATTACTTATGTCAGTAATGGTCTGATCAATTTTTTATTCTCTTAAAGCAAATCTTTCTATATATGCACCCCATAAAAAATAAATCATCAAGTCAAAATGAATGGAAATGAATGAATAAGAGGGTGTGTCAGCGAGTGTTAGGCATACCAAGGAGGGAGAGACAGGGCATGCTAGGTAGTGCCAAGCCATGTTAGGGAATGATAGGGAATGTTAAGAAGTGTTATGGTGTCCTAACATGTGCTAGATAGTGCTAAGGAATGCCAAGACATGTCATTGCTAAGGCATGATAAGATGTGCCAGGTGTTAGGGAAGGTGAACACGTGTCAAGGAGTGTCAAGGCAATAAAAGGGAACACCAACTTAAATGAAAATAAATTAACACATAAGAGGGTTAATAAGTCATGACCTTACCTTTTCAAGAGGGGCATGCTATGCATACCAAAACTAGTGCCAATACATGCCAAGGGCCAAATGTTGGTGTGTCTTAAGTTCCATATCATCCTCTTTTACTTCTCTTTTAATTGTGAATAATTGATATCAAATAAATTTTATCTTAAGCCATGGAAAGCCATTCCAACGCATGCCAAGGATTGTCAAGTTCCACCAAGTGCCAAGAGCCGATATGTTCCAAGGAGTTATAGGTCATGCTATGGAGTGGATAGGGCATGTCAGGGAGTGATAAGGTGTGTTAGAGACTGTTAGTGCATTCTAGGGAGTGCTAGGGATACACAATGGAGTGCTAGCTAAAAATGCATAGAAATTCATCAATAAGAGTGTTTTCTAGGGAGTGTCAATGAGTTCCGAGTGTGTCGATGATTGAGTGTCCTAAGAGAAGTTCAAAATAATAATGATAAGAGGCTAGTATCTGGTTGCAACGAGGTAGACAAAGCAATTTCAAGAAAAGGGAGACTTTGGGTTGGGCACAACATTGTTTTGTCAATAACTCAGTTGGGTTTTCAAGTCGTAAAAAACGTAAGGCTATCTATAAGGGCATGATAGCTAGGGAGTGCAAATGTGTGTCAGGGAGTGTGATAGAAACACAAGGGAGAACTAGTTTAAAATGCATGGAAATGAATATATAAGAATGTGTGATAGTGATTGTCAATGACTTTTAGGTGTGCTAAGGAGGGAGTGACAAGGTTATATGTTAGGTACTCACAAGGCATGTCAGGGAGTGGTAGGTTGTTTTATGGAGTTCCAAATAATGCCAAGGAATGCGGGTAGTGTTAACACATTCCACATATTTCCAAGGGATTGTTAAACGTGCAAGTCATACTATGGCATGTCAAGATGTAAACTATGTTGCTCAGTTGTTTTACAACCATTTTTGGACATGAGCCTTGTCTTGATAACTTGTAACTTGTTAAGTGGGATTAGTTGAAATTAGAAATGAGTAGCGTAATATGAGTTATGTTCAATTCTTAGGTGAACAAGGAATAGTCTAGTTGTAGTAATTGTAACTCGGTCAAGCTGTTGTAGTCGATGAAGGACTTGGTTAGGTTCCCATCCCCCCAAAAAAAGTAAGGGTAGTTGTGAGGGCATGATAGCTAAGGAGTGCCAAGGCATGACAAGAAATGAAAATCCATGCTAACATATGCAAGAAAATGTCAATGCATAGTGAGGACTGTTAAGGAGTGCCAGGGTGTCACAAGGGAGAACTAGGTCAAAATGCATGGAGATGAACAAATGAGAGTGTTTGCCAAGGAGTGTCAAAAAATTCTAGGTGTCCCAAGGATGAAGTGTGTGAGGAGAAGTCCATAATAGGACTTGTAGGAGGCAAGCCTATGGTTGTGATAAGGGGCTAGACAAAGCAGTTTCAAACAAAGGGAGACTTTAGTTTAGGCACAACATTATTTTTCCAATTCCTTGGTTGGGTTCCCAACCGCAAAAAAGGTAAGGTTATCTATGAGGGCATGACAACTATGAAGTACCAAGGTGTGCCAGGGAATGACAATAATTGCTAAGACATGCTAGATAGATCCAAGCCATGTTAGGCATGTTAAGACATTCCAAGTGCTAAGGCCTTCCAAGATGTTCCAGCCGCCAGGGTGTGGCATGAAAGCATGCTAGGGAGTGTTTCAAATTGATGGAAATGAAGTGTCATTGAGTTTCAAGTGTGATAAGGAGGGAGTGATGAGATTTGTTGAACAGTTCCAAGGCATGCTAAAATGGTAGGGAATCTTACGAGGATGTCCCAAGTGCCAAGATGTGCCAATGCATGCTGAGTGTTAGGGAGTGCCAGAGAAACACAAGGGAGCAGTAGGTCAAAATGCATGGAAATGAAGGAATGCCATAGAAACATGAGTGAGCACTAGGAAAAAATAATGCATGAAAATTAACGATTAAGATCTTATGACATGAAGTGTCAATGAGATTGAGGAGGGGCTAACAGTGTATTTTATGCAGTGCTAAGGCATGTTAGAGGCCAAGGAAACATGCCAAGATGTGCCATGTGCTAGGTTATGCCAATGCATGCCAGGGAGTGTTATGAAGTGCTACAGAAACACAAGGGAGCACTAGTTTCAAAATGAATGCAAATGAATGATTAAGAATGTGTGACAGTGAGTGTTAGCGAGTTCTAGATGTGCTAAGGAGTGTTAGGTAGTGCTAGGGAAAGACAAGGGAGAATTATGTCATAATGCATGGAAATGAATGAATAAGAGTGTGTGGTAGGGAGTGTCAATGAGTTACAAGTGTGCTAAGGAGGAGTGACAAGGCATGCTTGGCAGTGTGAAGAAATTTTAGAGTGTTAGGGTAGTATACGGCGAAGATATGCCAATGCATGAAAGGAAGCGTTAGCTCAGAGTTCCAACGAAACACAAACGAGAACTACGTCAAAATGCATGTAAATGAACAAATAAGAGTTTGTAGTTGGAAGTGTCAGTGAGTTCGAGGTGTGCTAAGGAGCGAGTGACAAGGTATGATAGGTAGTGTTAAGGCATACTAGAGTCAAGGGAAACATGCCAAGGTGTCCTAGATGCTACGATGTACCAACTTGTTCCAAGGAGTGTTAAGGAGTGCTAAGGAAACATAAGGGAGCACTAGGTCAAAATGCATGGAAATGAATGAATAAGACTTTGTGACTGGGAGTGTCAGTGAGCTCTAGGTGTGCTAAGGAGAGAGTGACAAGGTATGATAGGTAGTTACAAGGAATATTAGAGTGATAGGGCAACATGCGAAGATGTGTCAGGTGCCAGGGTGTGCCAATGCATGCTAGGGAGTACTAGGGAGTGCCAAGGAAACATAAGGAAGCATTAGGTAAAAATTCATGTAAATGAATGAATAACTGTGTGTGAGAGGGAGTGTCAATGAGTTCTAGGTGTGTTAAGGAGGTTGTGACGAGGTTGTATGCTAGGTAGTTCCAAGATATGCTAAACTACCAAGGCATGCCAGGAAGTGCTAGGGTGTTCAAGGGAGTTTCAAAGCATGCCAAGGAATGTAGGGGATGCTAACACATGCCACATAGTTCCAAGGCATTGTAAGACATACCAGGTGCTATGACATGTCAATATGTAAACTGTGTTTCTTATTTGTTTTAGGACCATGGTTGGATGTGATGAGCCTTGTCTTGGTAACTTGTTAATTATGATGAGTTGAGATTCGAAATGAGTAGCCTAAGATGAGTTACAGGTATTTCTTAGGTGAAAAAGGCATATCTTGAATTTCCATAGCACATGATAATATTAGTTTGGTATTAGAATATTTGATGCAAACACACTCAATTGCCACAACGCATCTACTTTCGAAAATAAAATCTAAAAACTTCATCGAATCAACTAGTTCACATGAAATTTTTTAAAATTTCCAAACCCCTCTTCATTATATTTACGCCGTAAGGCGTTTCCCTTGTGAAACCCATCCCCCTCTTTGCCTACCTGTCATCCTTGGACACCGTAGGATGAGATGTTAGATGATTACAAAAACTTACATCGTTCGATCAATTCCTCTGAACCGTTCAGCTCCTTGGAAGTGTAACCGTTCAGCTCCTTGGAAGTGTTATCCTTTCATCGTTACTTCCATAGCCTCTGCTTTACTTCACAAATTTGACATCATCGATGTTAATGGAGCGCGCGATGGCTGCAGATCCCTGAATGACTATCACTTCTCTGCCTATGCATTCTTCTCTCCGGCTGAGACGGATCTTTACCAGAGTCTCATTAAACGTACCAGAGTGTCATTAAACGTGCCCGTTGAGGGACCTTACAAGCCTGCCCATTACCGATACTGAAGAGAAATGGCATTTTTGGTGACTTGCTGGGCAACTGGCAAGGCTCTTGGACAATTGGCAGAAGGACGAATCCCCCTCCGTGGTCGGCTCCATTGTTTTGTTCCAATTTTAATAAAAAAAATGTTGTTGTTATGTATGTCTGCTGAGTTTATTACAGCAACACCGAAAGATTTCCTGTTTAGTATGGTCTTATGATAGAAGTAGTTTGCCATAGAATTGGTATTCGAGGTTTCTCCATGATGTAGCTAGATTTTGCATATATGGTTGTCTCTGGTTTTGACTTTTTTAACGAATTACAACGAATTACTGAAATTTCAGAACTCAAGCAAGATATATGGTTCCCTCGGGTTTTGACTTTTAAACGATTCAAGTGTATTTTTATCTGAGGACTGCAATTTAAATGACTGTAAGAATGCCATGGAGATGGATGCAGTATATCTGCTTTTGGAGTCTAATATAGAATTCATATTTGCCTTCTTTTAAGATGAAAAAATTGAGGATATCCTGAATTATCTTCTGGAAAAAAGAAGAGGGTTCAATTAAAATGTCTGGAGGCCTTATCATTTGCAGGTGAGGTTGCAGCGTTTTGTTTTGACTTTACTCATTTTTTTAAAGGTTAGAATCAAGAGATATAACAGATTTTGGGAATCCGGCTTTTGATTTGCTCCATTTACCTCTTCTTTTGAATTTGTCAACAGCTTTTCAATTTATTTTTGAAATTTCATTTTAACCGTGTCATCATCACTGCAAGTGCTTCAACTTGCTTCCAGACTGCAGCCTGTTGGACTGGTTACTAGACCTTCTTTGCCTGGGTCCACCTGCCAGAATAAAGCTCTTATGTCTGTCCAGGGTCTATGTTATTTTCTTTGAAGGAATCATATGGTTACATTTTGTATGAATGGCACTGCCTTTTGATTTGTTGGGAATTCCAGATCTGCATCAGATAGCCAACAGGATTATAATATTATTCCATTTATTTCTTGATGGCTCTTGTTAATTTGGATTCAATGGAATTGGACATTTGTATGTCTTAGTTATTACAATTGACATTAGTCTGCTTTGATGGCTCTTGTTACAGTTAATCTGGATTCAATGGAATTGAACATTTGTATGTCTCAGTTATCGTAGTACCGAGCTTGATCACAATTGACATTAATCTGCTTTGAGCTTTGGATGCCACTCTGCATTCTTTAACCACATTGGAAACAGAATTTTGTGAATGGGGAGCAGAGCGTAGGCCTCTGCATCAAATCCTAAGCTACAAATAAATTAGTTATCGTGATTGCTGGTACTTTTTCTTTATCTTTCGTAAATGGTTTCTGCATTCTCTCTCTCTTCAATTTCCTTACAGCCATCTTTATTTGCAGCTACACTGCAGTTGATGTCTATTATTATATGTCCAATTTTCTCGTCCAGTTCTCTTCCTTTAACACTTGAGAACCCCTGAATTATATTGTGGAATTAAGACATGGATGGGAATGTTACAACATGCAGCAACTCTTATAAATTTGGAAATCCAATGACCTGTGAATAATAATAACAATATTGATATGATCGGCTAGGCTATTCTCTATGGTGAAAGTTTACCATCTTTTATTTAGATTTTATTTTCAGATTATTTTGTATAATTTTAAGTGAAAAAAGAATTTACTTTTTATAATTAAGGGAATTGGTAACTGGATTCGTTTGTGGGTAGATTTTTAGTTTTAGTTTTTTTTGGTTGTAAATTAAAAAATCCATTGATGGATTAGAAAACAGAGTATATCAGTAGAGCTTCTTACCGCTTTCTGTAACCAGGGAACCCAGACCAGCCGCTGAAAAAAGAGTTTCTTAGAACCAAAATTGACATCTTGACATCCTAAGTAAGAGGACTAACACTAGAGATATAGAGATATAGCTGGCATGGCTGTCATGAATAGCCCAGCAAGTCCAAAAACACAAAATATCTACTTGGTCCTTATAAAGAACTAAGCCAACATGTATCCAAAAAAGGCAAGCAAACCATATAATAAGCTTAACATCATAGTTATTATCGTCAATTGAATTGCAAATTTACAAACCTTAAACTTCATAATTTACATAACAGTTTGGCAATAAAATTACATACAAGTTAATTGAGGAAAGTCCAATCTCAAAATTCATATATAACAATTCATAATAGGAGAATTATCAGTTAAACTGCCCCAGAAACTTTGAAAGAACCCATATTGTTATCCATGATTTTGGAAATGATACTCCCTTAAAATTGGTATTTGAGTTTTTTTCTTTCTTTTTTTGGTGGTTTATTGCTGAACATAAATGCTACTGTTGTATGATACAACATATGTGATTTGAATCGCTCTCTTCTGAATCATAAAGTCATATTTAAAAAGTTTCAGATTTACTCTTTAGTATGATATGGGAACATACACTGTTTGTAATTTTGATAGTTTATCTGGAAAATATATTAATATATTATATAAATCAATGGTTTTTTGATTTGAAAAAAAAAATGACATATTTTTATCTGAAAAAAATGATTTAGGAAATGAAATGATGAATAAATGGAAAATCACTGTGCTCCACAGACGATTAAATTGAAAATCATTGTGCTCCAAAGAAGATAGAAAAAACATGCTTCTGGAAATGAAATCAGAAGTAAATTGAAAATGGCAATAGCAAATGTATGAGCAAGTTGAAACCATAAAATCAGTGAAAGTCCCAACAGGCCTATGCATGGTTCGGCCATTTCCAACCGGATTTATTTAGTAGATTAGTGGTGAATAATCTTTGCCCGTTCAATTGCCTATTTCATCAAAGAGGGCCTCAGAAAAGAGAAAGGAATATTCATGAAAGTGAGTGAAGAACCATTTTGGTGATTTCATCTAACAGTCTCAGAAGAGAGTAAAATATATTCATGGAAGTTGGTGAACTTTCATTTTAGTAATGGCGGCAAACTCAACAGCGGTACTGCAAGCTATCTTATCAACTAATGAGTGCCGCCTTCGCCAATGCTAAAACAGTTGCCCCCTAAAGATAACAAACAGAATCGAAAGACAGAGGACGCCTTGACAGATTAAGTTAATAAGTGTCTACATTCGATCCGTTTTTCCAAATTTGTTTTCAATTTCTGCAGGAATTTATTGAGGTACGTTTTTGTTTTTAGGGGAGAAGTTGGAAATATGATTTTATTTTTATTTTTATAAGTTTGGTGGGCTATATTCTCATTTTATCATGTCTAATATATTATTTTGATAGTGAATTGAAACAGTAACTTCACATTACAGAATACTTTAACAGAATAGTGACTTCATATCAAAAACTGCAATCAACCATTCTGTCTATCTTTGATCTTTGTTTCCAATCCTTTCCCTGTTGTCTTCTGCTTTCTCTTCCAGATTTTAGACATAGATGATGTCAGGTTATGTTCTTTCTGTTAACTTGTCTTTGTATACCACGGGGATTCATTTTGCTCTCTTGTTTTTGGTTTAAATTATTTAACTTGCTCGAGATCCGTAAAAGATGATTTCGGCTACGAGTGTAGATTGTGAAATTCATGAGCTTTTTTGGCTTATTTAGGCCTTTAAATGTTAATTAGGGTTTCTAATTGTGCTCCGTGATTACACAGGTTGTGTATTGGGTTGATTTCGTTTAAAGATGCAGATATTCGTGAAGACCTTGACCGGTAAGACCATAACCCTTGACGTGGAGAGCTCTGCTACCATATTCAAGACATTATCTTTTAATATGTGGTTCATGAACCTGCTTCTGCATTCATTCAGCTACCATAGGACGTTATTTTCAATCATAGACAACCATATGCAATCCTTTCTGTTTGTGCCTTGATCATATCTCAGATCTTTATGATTGAAAATAATTTAGTCTGTTCTAACTTTTATCTGCCTTCATGTTTCTATGCCTCTGCCTATGTTTGAGACTTGAGTCAGTTGTCTCATAAACATTTAGTTGAGCAGTCAGTCGTAAATTAATTTTTCCAGCTTGGTATGGATACAAGTTTTCGAAGGCTTCAAAATATATCATTACAAATGCATAATTATTTAATTTTCAAATCCATTGCAAAATGTACATGATTTTTAGATTAGTCTTGAAAATATACATTAAATTCCAAAATTTCCTTGCCGATGTTTAGTTGTTTTGATATTGCATGTTTATGCAAATTTTATTCCATGACAAGCTAGGACATGCTAGCAATAGTGATTTAGAGCAAGGAAGCATGTGTCCAGACAATATACGAATAATACAAATGCAGTAAAAAATTAAAATTCTCTTGTTTATTTAAGCACCTTGATGCAATCTATGAACTTGATGATTAGTATGTTAGAATTACTGCTACGAGTGTAGATTGCGAAATTCATGATCTTTTTTGGCTTATTTAGGCCTTTAAATGTTAATCAAGGTTTCTAATTATGCTCCGTGATTACACAGGTTGTGTATTGGGTTGATTTCGTTTAAAGATGCAGATATTCGTGAAGACCTTGACCGGTAAGACCATAACCCTTGACGTGGAGAGCTCTTCTACCATATTCAAGACATTATCTTTTAATATGTGGTTCATGAACCTGCTTCTGCATTCTTTCAGCTACCATAGGACGTTATTTTCAATCATAGACAACCATATGCAGTCCTTTTTGTTTGTGCCTTGATCATATCTCAGATCTTTATGATTGAAAATAATTTAGTCTCTTCTAACTTTTATCTGTCTTCATACATGTTTCTATGCCTCTGCCTATGTTTGAGACTTGAGTCAGTTGTCTCATAAACATTTAGTTGAGCAGTCAGTCGTAAATTAATTTTTCCATCTTGGTATGGATACAAGTTTTCGAAGGCTTCAGAATATATCATTACACATGCATAATTATTTAATTTTCAAATCCATTGCAAAATGTACATGATTTTTAGATTAGTCTTGAAAATATACATTAAATTCCAAAATTTCCTTGCCGCTGTTTAGTTGTTTTGATATTGCATGTTTATGCAAATTTTATTCAATGACAAGCTAGGACATGCTAGCAATAGTGATTTAGAGCAAGGAAGCATGTGTCCAGACAATATATGAATAATACAAATGCAGTAAAAAAATAAAATTCTCTTGTTTATTTAAGCACCTTGATGCAATCTATGAACTTGATGATTAGTATGTTAGAATTACTGTCATACCTGCCATATTCAACATGCTATATTTCGATATGTGGTTAGAGAATCTGCCCCTGTATTCTTTCAACTATCATAGAAGTTAGAACCTTATATCATAGTGAGCTATATGCAATTTTTTTTCATTTTGTGGCTTGATCATCACTGAGATCCTCATGTTTGAAAATAACGTTTAGTCTGTTTTAACTTTTAACTTCTGTCTGTCTTCATGTTTCCATGCTTTTGCCTATTTTTGCGTCAGTTGTCTCATAAACATTTTACCTTGTTAATTGAGCAGTGATTTGTAATTCATATGTTCCAGTTTAGTATGGACTACAAGTTTTCAAGGCCCCAGAAATATCATTACAAATGCAAAATTATTCAATTTTCCAATCCATTATAAGACGTATATGGTTTATAAATTATTTTCTTGAAAATATACATTAGATCTCAAGAAATTCATTGCATGTTATTAGTTTTTGTTTTTGTTGGTATTGCATGTTCACACAAATTTTATTCAATGACAACGCTACGACATGTTGGCAATAGTGAATTGGAACACGGAAGCATGTGTCCAGACATTATTCTTGCTTGCAATAAACCTGGATTGGCGGGAAATATTAAGAAAAGAAGTTAACAGTATTTGTGGCACGGGCATACCAGATGCAGAGATGCTTGGCAGGATGAAATCAGTATGTATTCCATCACTTTTCTCATTCGATTTGTTGATTATTTCTCATTTAAGGTAGCATAGTGACTGTTGTCTGTTCTTTTTTTCCTGGCTGGCAAATGACTATGGTGTTAAATGAATCTCTACGGCTATACCCACCTGCGCATTCGATAATAAGAGAACCATGCAAAGAGATGAAGCTCAGCCCGTTTTCACTTCCAAAAGGCGCACTCCTGAGTTTCTCAATTTTGGGAGTACATCACAGTGAGAAGTATTGGGGCCAAATGCAAACATGTTTAAGCCCAAAAGATTTGCAGATGGTCCTTCAAAGGCAACTACTCACTGAAATTCCTTTTTACCATTTTCAATGGTTCCAAGAACATGTATTGGCCAAAATTTTTCCATGTTGGAGGCTAAGACTGCTTTACCTATAATTTTGCAGAGATTCTCATTCAGTGTTTCACCTGCATACAAGCATGCTCCCATCGCTATGGTTATCGTACAGCCTCAACATGGCATGTAGATCATATTTAAACGTATGAAGTGTAAACATAATGATTCCTTCATGTCGTATCACTAGATGCTTATGTAGCAAACCAATACTCCCACAGACATTTCAAAACAGCGTACCCAAATATAGAGGACATGACCTTTTGCTGTTCCATTTTTTCCCTTTCAATGGTTATTTGATATGTAATTTTTAGTGGTGCTTTTTAAAGTTTATGCAGTTTTAGTGGTGCATTTTTTATTTATTTATTATATTATTATTGTGTGGAAAAGTATATTTTCCATTTAAGATGATTGTTATGCGTGACTTTGTCAATGCACTTGTCTTTTTAAAATAAAAATGATGGTAAAGATAAAAATGGTTTTTCATCAAAAATGAAATAGGGAAACAATATAATATTTAATTATTATTTTTCCTTTATTTCAAGGTTGGTTGTTGGGTGCATGTTTCCTTTGTGGCTTGGAATTAGAAGCTTCTTGATATCATGAAAATGCTTTTTCAGATTTGGGTGCATCTTCTACCAGAGTTTTAGAAGTCACTCGTTTTGATATTCAAGAGAAGATTATTCATAACTCTTTTGTATTCATTCAGTTTTATTCATCGCATGCATAGCTTAATAATTTTGGCTCCTAATAGAAAATATCTTGAGTCTCCTAACCAATTGCATTTGTTATAAAGGGGATTCCAAGATCTTGGTCCAGTTTCTGACTAACATTTGAGAATGTTGAAGTTTCGTCTATATCAAATCTTGGGGTATCGTGTAGATCTAGTATAAGACGATAGCAGATCGATAGTTATTATAAATCGTGAACCCCCTATGTGTGTTCGATGTTTAACAAAGGGAGTGAAAAAAACTATTGGTGATGTGGCAGCAGCAGGTTCATAGTAGCGCCCCCTTGACAGTTTTCAATACCATGGAACCCATCCCTCCTCTCCCCCTCCACCGAGAAATTGCTTTTGGAAACCACTCATCAAAATTTTGTGGGCATTTTCCAACAATGAACCTTAGGTGCAGTTTCCAGGAAATTGAAGGGGAATTTCAAAATTCCAAACAATGGGGTTTTTGAAAAATGCCCTCAATTAGATGAGACACTAGAATTTCTTTAAAATTGTGAACAGTTTGGGAGATTTTGTTGGTTTTCTAAAGGGTATATACTCAGTTTTTGGCATGGTCGAGTTTTGCAAAACAACTGATCCTTTATTTGAAGGTTGGTTGTTGGGTGCATGTTCCCTTCGTGGCTTGGAATTAGAATCTTTGATATCATGAAAATGTTTTTTCAGATCTGGGTGCATCTTCTACCAGAGTTTTAGAAGTCACTGGTTTTGATATTCAAGAGAAGATTATTCATAACTCTTTTGTATTCATTCAATTTTATTCATCGCATGCATAGCTTAATAGTTTTGGCTCTGAGCACATTCTAATAGCAAATATCTTGAGTCTGCTAACCAATTGCATTTGTTATAAATGGAATTTCCAAGATCTTGGTCCAGTTTCCGACTAACATTTGACAATGTTGAAGTTCTGTCTATATCAAATCTTGGGGTATCGTGTAGATCTAGTATAAGACGATTTTCAAACTTTAAGCGACGACATACTTTCGATTGAAGATCCACAAGCACGAGAGAAGGCTTATACTTCCAATTTCTGCATAAGAGCAAAAACCTGTATGATAATATTCCTATATTCAATCAAAAGGTTTGTAGTTAAAATCTCCATAGTATTCATGGGATGCATAGCTATAACAATCATCAGATCAGAATGTTTGGAAGAGATCAGGAGACCCATATCTACAATTAAGTTTATGTATCAAACCATACTAAAGCAAAAATATCAAATAAGGAGGAGACATTACATAAGAGAGACTCCAAGATTTGCTAATATTGCTTGTCATAGTATGAAAAATCTGGTTTACCTCTGTATCAGATCTGTAAAGATCTTAGAATGAGATCTGGACATATTAATGTGAAAATTTATGTGCATATTAGATATAAAATATTTGAGTTTTGGGTTATCAAAGTTATAGATTGAGAACTACATGGATTGCTTGATAGGATGGCTGGTTCGATTTGTATATTAGGATTGCTAACTTCTTTGTGGTGGTAGTGTGAGATCAATTGGGAATTGCTACTCGTTTCATACTTCAAGAGGGAAATGAATTTCCCAATGATGGTGGTGATGAAGGAACCCAGCAAAAGCACACAAAATGTCATAGTTGATTGAATAAAAAAATCAATTGCGTAAATATAAATAACACACCCTACAAAGTGATGTCTTCTTGAATATTGATCAATATGAATGATTTTCCTTTAAGAGTTCTTGGGTTTTGATTCTTTATGAATAGGAATTGATTCATTCAACTAAAATTGGTATTGTTGATTTTGATGGTACTTCTGTTCTCCAGCTTGATGATTGGGTGCTATGCCGAATTTACAAGAAAAATGGTCATTCTCAGAGAGTACAAGGGGTAGAATGAGATGAATCACCAAGTGCAGATGAAGTGATGGTTTCTTTGCCTGATATTGATCAGCAAAACAAACTGCAACTGCCCAAAATTGCCTCTTTTAGTGGGTTGTTGGAGAGTGGCAATCCTTTCATAGATGGTTTTTTAAACGATGAAGCCATGGATGACAATGGAAACAACAACGGACTACCTCAAGTCCAGTCCTCCAACCTCTCTCACAACAATTTCAGCGATAACAATGACAACTATAGTGATTGCCGATATGAAGTTGTCCCAAAACAAGAAGAATTAGCAGTGGAGAATGACACCAAATTCAATTCTCCCAAGAGGACCCTCTCCTTAGCATATGGGGACGATGAAACCAACCCTGCAAAGAGATTCAACAACATGCAGAACAACTATAACTACAACGTCAACAATAATGTTTCAGCCTTGCTTAATTCAATTCAACCCAATCAAACTTTCCAACAACAGAACTTCCTAAGCGCATTGAATGACAGTCAACAGAATTTCAGACTTCCCTACATTTAGAACATGCATTGGACCACCTAAGCAACTGCTCATCACAGAGATTTTAAATTCTTTTCAAAAGGACTAAGATTGGTATACATCAAAATTTTCTAGATACTAACTCAAAATAGATTGTTCTTTCTACAACTTATCTGTATAATAGTTTCTATGGTATACATGAAAATTGTCATAATTTGTGCATGGAATGAACAGTAGGAGCTTGCTATATTCTGTGTATAGCAATAAGTATATACAATCAGTGTATCAGGTGCAAAGAAACAGTCTATGGCTTCACGCCTTTACTCATCAGACAATTGTAGCATTTCACTATGGTATATTATTGTTTAGAGAGTAGACAAGTTCTTCATACAAAAGCCTTCCTAAAGATGAGAAGGTTTATACTACCAAGTTCTGCATAAGAGCAGAAATTTGTATGATAATATCCCTATATTCAATCAGAAGGTTTGCAGTTAAAATCTCCATAGTATTCATGGGATGCATAGCTATAACAATCATCAAATCAGAATGCTTGCAAGAGATCAGGAGACCAATATCTAATATTAAGTTTCTGTATCAAACCATACTAAAGCAACAATATCAAATAAGGAGACATTACATAAGAGAGACTCCAAGACTTGCTAATATTGCTTGCCATAGTATGAAAAATCTGGTTTACCTCTATATTAGATCTGTAAAGATCTTAGAATGAGATCTAGACATATTAATGTGAAAATTTCTGTGCATATTAGATATAAAAGATTTGAGTTTTGGGTTATCAAAGCTATAGACTGAGAACTACATGGATTTCTTGATAGGATGGCTGGTTCAATTTGTATATCAGGATTGCTAGCTTCTTTGGGGTGGTAGTGTGAGATCAATTGGGAATTGCTACTTGTTTCATACTTCAAGAGGGAAATGAATTTCCCAATGATGGTGGTGATAAAGGAACTCAACAAAAGCACAAAGAATAGCATAGCTGATTGAATAAAAAAATCAATTGTGTAAATACAAATAACGCACCCTATAAAGTGATGTTTGCTTTTTCTGTAAGGTTATCATTTTATCAGTATTTTATAGAACATAAACAGTTAGCAATTCCAGTTTGTGCCCATATGGAATATTGTCCAACGTTTTTCTTTGCAAAATAAACTCATTGCCAAATAGTTATTTTTCAATAGCGAGTTACTGTTGCAACTCCACGTTGTAAATGCTAGAGCCTGTGGAAGGAGACCTCCTTATCAGTATATGTTGTGTTACATAATTCTTGGATTATATAGTTTATTATATATTCATTGGGGCATACAGCACGTTGGTCAGGGTTAGATACAGCTAATTAGATTCCACCCACAAAGGTAGCATAGTATTTGGTTCTCATTGGTTGGCCACAGGAATCCACAATATGGTACAACAAGTTCTATTGGACGTATACTAATAGAAACAATGTGCCTTTTTATGTTTTTGGCGACGATAATCCTTGACTGTTCATGGTTCCAATTGGATTTATGGTTTAGCCAAGGTTACAACATTTTGGGTTTCGTAATATACTCGCTAATTCTGGATTGTTCATGGTTCCTCTTGGATTATGGTTTAGCCATGGTTTCACCACAACCCAAGAGATTTTGGCTTTTGTAATATAGTCAAAATCAGAGAAAATACAAACGACTGAGAACATCAGAGAAAATACAAACGACCCAGATCCATCAAAACCTTCAAAGTTTGTTCATGAACTCCAGATCCATCAAAACCTTGAAAGTTTGTTCATGAACTCTCTGAATCTCGTATAAAATGTGTACTATATTTGAAACTTCAATTTGCCATTAAATTAATGGGACATGAATTCCCACAAAGGAGTTCAGAAAGGTGCAATTAAGTTGAGCTTTCAACTTGTCATTCAATTGATGGACACTGAATATTAAATATAAGATAAATATATAGGGGTAGCATGTGAGTGTTAGTTTTATAAAGAAGAATCCTTTTATTATTAATAAAAATATAGATAGTTAGCTGCATTTTAAAGGGTTATAAATATTAGTTATAAATAAAAGATTAAAATGGTTGTAAATATTTAAAGGGTTGTAAATATGAGTTATTAATTGTTTTTATGCAAAACCCGATAAATAGTAATTTAGTTATTTCTTTTTAATTGAGTGACTCAAATTCATGTTTCTTTAGGTTGAAGGTAAAGCCACAAAAGTGGAAAAAATTGTGATGCCAATAATGAAAGGGATTGTAATAAGAAATTTAATATTCCAAGAAGAGGAGGTAGTAGTAGATTCTAAATAAATTAACAATGCAACAACATAAATGTTTGCAACAAATTTAGAGAGATCCACTTTGTTGAATAATGCACACACTACATGGACAATGGATTTCCACACTTTATGCCTTACGGCGTTTCCTTTGCAACATCTGATGCAAATGCTAGTTTATTTATTTTTAGCTTCTGGGGTGCTACCAGGGGTCTACTAGCGTCCAAAACCCCATCCAGAGGGGGATAGGCCCCCTCGGACCCTTGTAGGAGGGAAAATTCCCCCTGGACCCTTGCAGGGGGGACAAAGCCTCCCCATGCACCCCCTTCTGTGGAGGGGTGTACAGTCTTCCTGGGTATACACCTGACTGAAACAAGACCTTTGAATCAGTAAGATAATTAGACTCCACACCCAACATGTATTTACCAGTGGTATTTGAAATTTAACATGAAGCATGACTCTCAGTGAAAGATACCTGTAAAAAGTATAAATACAAAACTTCACTGTGTTGTAAATGATCCTTTTCTCATAATGTAGTTTCATGGTATATTATCCATTTCAATAAATATTTGAGTTCCTCTTGTGTTATTTTTTTGCAATATTTATCTTACACATTGAGTTCTTATTATAATGTTTTTATACAATATCTCTTTTATGCATCATGCCATATTCTGAGTTTTTATTATACTATTGTTCTGCCATATTTATCTTAAGAATTATGACATATTCATTTGCCATTCGTGAAGTTTCCTTTGTTAAAGAACTTTGATCACAATGACATTAAACACATTTAATCTCATGAGAACTCTGTAGCTGAGCGTGCTTGGGTGAAAATAGTACTGGGATGGGTGGTTGTTGAGAAGTTTTAATTTTTTATTCTTGTGTCAATATTTAAGTCTCATTCCTCCTACGATCTAGATTAATTGTTAAAGTCTCATTCCATCCCCAAACTAATGACAACAAAAAGGTCGTCAACATGATGATCGTGTAAACACTTTGCATGTAAAACACCAAGCATTCACGAACATGGGGTGAGATCCTCCACTATGTGCAACACATCACATGTTATAGCTATGATACACGTAGGGGAGGCTCTGATCCCATGTTCGTGGATGTTTTAAGTTGTACATGTGATGAGTCTCATCATTGGGTAACTATATGGACCTTAATTCACCTCCTAGCTTAGTCAAATAAACTCTTCTCACAATTTATTACAGATTTTGATTATATTTTGTTTAATGAGATGATTCAAAGTGAGATATTATGCCTAGTGGACTAATGTGCATTGAATGCAGGTTTGTGAGAGAAAATCGGGGAATTTTGGCTAGATTAAGGGCTGAAACTTGAATGAGACAAGGAAAAGATATTGTAGGAGGTAAATCCTCCTCATTTACTCCTCCCTCAATCACACTAGCTCGGAGTACAAGCAACCAAGTCATGGAGATCAAAAGGTAGATGAGAAAGTGAAAATTAAAGAATTAGTTTATCTCAAGTTTGGGAGCCGAGCCTCCCTAGATTTAAGGAAGTCATTGGAGACTTCACTTTTATAAATAAAGATTCCTATAGCCTCATCAGGATTCGAATTTTTGCTGTAAAAACAATAGTCATTTTCGAGTTCAAGACTTGTGGAAGAAATTGCTATGTAATTTCCTATTTTGATAATGAGAATGAGAATTTTCTTGATCTAGCACTAAGTTAACTCAGAGGGCTGAAGCTCTTGGGTTAGGGCCCAACTCTAGTAGCAAAGGATCCTCTTCTTGTATTTGTATACTTAGATTGATTTCATAGCTCAATGGTTGAATTGTCTTTAGGATTATTTCATTGCAAGTAGTGTAGAGTTGATTAGTTGCTTATTAGTTTGCTTCCATTTGTGCTTTACCTCAGCAATAGTTTAGAAGAGATAAAGGAACATCAAAATGATGACAATAGGTGTTTTGCCCTCACTTCTTCCTTCAAGAATCTTGATTTGAGGAAATAACTCCCATGCAGCCTCAAAAAGACAAAATTCTACTTTCTCATAGAATTTAGGGTTTCTTGTACTTAGGCCAACATTTGATTAGTTTGCAAGAGTAGGATTTAGTTATTATTTCTTCCATATTTAGTCTTACATTATATCTCATCAATGATTCCATCTTATTCTGCAAGTTTTCTTCATGCATGAAGTAGACAACTAGCTCATTAAACTCTGTTTTCCAAGATCATTGAAATTCTTCTTGTTTACATGATTTTTGGGTATATATTAATATTTGATGTAGTGAAGGTGTTTCAGAAGTACAGAGAGATCTCATAGTCAACAACCTCCTTCCAACTTCATCCATCCAGGATCATTCCTTGCTTTCACTAAGACCCTCACCAATTTCATCATTTTACAAGGAAACTTCTCCAAGCTTGTTGAGCAAATCCAACCATGTTCCAACTTTGGTTTTGAGTTCTAGAGTGATCCTAGGTACTTACTTTCCTCATTCAATCCACCAACCACCTTCCCTAAGCCTTCCATCACCTTCAACACCCATCCTTTTTCTCTTGGCTATATCCTGTAGAAATACAGGGAATCCTGTAGGTTTTTAGGACATCTTGTAGGTTTTCCTGTAGTGGCCTGTTTTGAGGCCGAATTGAGTGAAAAGCCTCTAGGAAGCTAGAAAAGGTCATCTACTAGTCTCCCCAACCTTCTAACCATTCACCAGCATCCCTAAGCCACTTTCCACATCACAAAAAGAGATTAGCTATCACACTTTTCCAAAAAAAAGGGCAAAAAGACAAAAAGATTTATTTTAGTCAGTTGCATGCACAGTAGTAGAATTTTTGATGTTTTGAATTTACATGCTTAGGAAAGTAGGATTGTGTTAGGTCCCTATAATACTAGTGATTACCCCATTACTATTGTAGTTGTATCCCTTATTAATATTGTTGTACCCCTATTGTCCCCATATTGTTATTACTGTGCCCCATAG
>APFE031542272.1:47548-62677 GCA_000404065.3 Pinus taeda | reverse complement strand
CGAGTCTCTAATAATGTGCTAAACCAAATACTCCAATGACTTTAACCAAAGTTTTACAAATTTAACCAGGCTGTCTAATAATAATCCAAAACTTCGCCACTACAGCACTTGCATTTCATTAATTCTTGAATCTTTAAACCTTGCATTCCAGAAATCCTCGATCCTTCAACAAATTAAACCGAAATTTACCCAAGACTTACTTTCCAATGATGCCGTTCACCATGATTACGAGATGTTCAGGAAATGCCTTCGCGGCGCCGGATTGTGCCTCCCGGCGTTCGACTTCGGCGGCATCCCACACGTCCTGTCCGCCATTTCTGCTCTCTGAGACAACGGGAGCCATACTGATTCCATTTTCGCGTGGATTTTCGGCCGGGGAGTGAATAGGAGAACCACGAGCCCAATAAAAGCAGCCGGAACTCCGCACGTGATCGTCATTAGGCGCCACGGCCGAGATCGTTTTAGTTCCTTTCCTCTGCTTCAATCCAGCCATGGCTCGCTATCTCCGAGTTAAATGTCAGCCTTTGCAAAAGGTACACACCTGCATTTATGATAGATGCAAGCTAATTTTTCCCCGGGGCTGTTCTCGGATATAGTAACAAGACGGAAAGTTAAAATTTCAGGCCACAGCCCAATCGCGGCGCCGGCTTTGATCCGGGACCTTCGAATAGAAAATGATGAGAATGATTCCACCGTGGATTCAAAGAGGAAGGATCTCTGGTCGTGTTTCTAGAAGACGGCCTGCCTTCAAACGCTGAAAATTTGGTATGAAACGCAAGTCAAAGCCAGGTGGCACTATATGACCACCCCCAATAATGTTGTCGGCAGTATCTGAATTTGGATAGGCTACCCAAATATATTTAATAAAATAAAAACGTTGTGGTTAAAAATATATATAACATTTTTTAAATAGTTTTTTAATTAAATGGTAATAATTTGCTTAATCCTTTCCATTTAATTTTAAAATTATGTTTTCAGGAAAATTGTATGTAAAAAATTCTAACATACACATAAAACAATATAATATAAAATTTGTGATGTGATATCAACAATTAAATAAATAGAAAAAGGACATCTTTAGTATATCTTAACCTTTAACTTATCAATCATTTTATAAAAAGAAATAAATTATAAATAAAATGATATATATAAATTATGAATGAAGTTACAAAGTATCATGACTTTGGAGGACATCAAGATCATGACTTTGGAGGACATAAAGATCTTTAGGGTAATGTACCCTGTTTAATTTATCAATGATTTAGAAAAAGACAGTAAAATTATAAAATAAGAATGAATACCCCTTTGGTCTAGGTGGACGTTAACCATCATCATATCATCAATCTAAATTGTAAAGTATATAATTTTGGAGTGGCATCAATATCGTTAATGTAATGTATTTGTAACTTTTAATTTTTTTTAAAATAATAATATAATAAAATATGTTGAATTAGGAATGAAAATTATAAAATAGCATTCAACATTTTTAGTATTATATTGTTTTATATATAAATAAATGAATATATCGCTTGTAAATGAATTATAGAAAGTACAAAATTTAATTATTTTTCCTATTTTGGATTTTTATTAAAATTATAAAGATTGTAAATCAATATTCAATATATTAATTGAAAGGAATTAATAAACCATTGTAATATTGTAACATTTTGGTTCTTTAAAATTTATATAAAAACCTAATAAAATAATAATATTTTGCTTTCTAAAAAAATAAATAAAATATAACTAAATTGATATTAATAATTAATATTATGAAATTAATTAAAAAATCAATTATTTCCAATTTTTTTAATTTTTAAATAAAATATTTTAATTTTTATTGTGATAATTAATATCAATAGTTTATAATATATATAACTTAGTCAACATAGATTGGTCTATGTTCATTTTAAAGTTTATATTCTCTTTTAATTTTCAATTTTTATAGTTTTTATTTAAGATTTAGTTAAAAGTGGTTAAAATAATAAATTCTGAGTTATTATATTTGTATAAATATAATGTTTGGAATTTGAATTGTGAATTTATTTATGTATATATTTGTATAAATATAATGTTTGGAATTTGAGTTTGGAATTTATTTATGTATTAAAAATGCATTTTAAGTAATAAAAATTAGTAATATTAATCAAAATGATACTATTGGATTTCTATGAAAAAAATATTTTTGATTTCCATGATTTCCAATAATAAACACTAGCACAATTATACAAATTAAATGGTTTATAAACGTTGATAACAATTAAAATATGTGTCATTTGTAATATTAAGCATATGTAACCCTAGAACAAGAGTGCATTTTGGAAAACGAAAAATGATTTGGAAACATTTGATTTCATCAATTAAAGTATGTATACGATGAAAAATATTCTCAAATTATTAAATCTAAACTATTCATATTTTTTTAAAATGAAAACTCTAAAAATACTACTCTAAAATAAACCACATCTACAACATAATACACATAAAAATTCAAATATAAAATAAATAATTTTAAATTATATCTTTTATTTTAAATTAATTAATGTTTGTGTGGGACTTATTGGCAATGGTCATCGTAGAATGAAGTTTTCATACAACCAAATCTTGAGTTCAAATCTTATATTATTCCCCATCAACTAAAAGTCTTGGTTCAAATCTTGTGCTACCCAATTCAAATAAAAAATTCAAATAATCAAAATAATCTTACCAACACTTAAAAAATATAAAAAAATTAAAAATAAAATAAAAAATCATCTAAGTTATAGAAAAATTCTTCAATAAAATAAAATAAGAAAATTACAAATGTAAATTTCACTACCTGATATATTTATTTCTTATTTCTTATAAATCATGGATCACTATTACTAATACTTTATTTCTTATTTCTTATAAATCATGGATCACTATTACTAATACTTACCATTATAAATGGTAGTATCCGCATGTTTTAAGTGAACTTATCAAAATATACCTTTAATCATGACATCTTAACAAAGGGATAACATATAATTTGTGAGATACTTTCACCCCCATTGTAATACTAAACACTCATGGTATGTGTTCATTAAAGCATTCCAATATAAAAATGTTACGTTAATCTCGCAATCTTCGCTTTGTGCTTTAACAAATCGCCCTTTCTCCCTTAGTTGCTTATATAGAATTTAACATTATGGTAACAAAATAGGAAGTTTATTGCTTTGGGTTGGTGTTAATTAATTGAGACCGTTCCCTCACAATTCCCTTATTTTAAAAGTATGAATTAAAAATGACATATAAAATACTTATCAACTATAATGGAGTGCAATGAATCACTACTAAAGTTTAATTAATTTACACTAATTCAATAAAACATATCCACATTTGTTGATGAAATATAAAAATGTAAATATTTAGGGAATATGTATGATGGGAAGTAATTTGTGGTTGGTTTTCGTGTACGTTAGGAAAGTAATTTGTAAATTTTCCATGTTTTGTTGGATATTTCTTGTTGGTATTAAGTTGGTGTAAAGTTATAATTCGGGAGTGATGATATAGAAATGTATGGGGACAATTGCTTCTCAATGTCAATTCTTTTAAGGCACTTTTAATGTTGTGGCTTTGTTCTTATTTTAATGACTTTTTTCTGTGGGGAAAGGTGCAAGGGCTTACTAGCCTTTAGTGTTTTGTGGGTCCTTAACAATTGGACACTTAGTCGTGAATTTACAATGGGGAGAACCTGGGATACATTAATTTCCTGTGAAGGTATTGAAATGGAATCGTGGGAGCAATGAATGGATAGGCCAGAGGCAAACCAAGAACTTTTGTGTACAAAATTGAACCATGTATCTCTTGATGTCTTGTCAATAATGTAATTATTGATGGAAGATAGAACTCAGTAGAGACGATTAGAGGATAGGGTAGATGATCTTATCCAATAACTGGAGGATTTGAGGGCAACAATTAAATCCTTGCCTCTTCATATCTCCTCCAACATAGGTGAAGAAAGTACATGCAATGTAAAAAAAAATAGATTTGAATGTACCTCTTGTAGCAGGAGATAACTCTAAAACTTAGTTAATGGAACTCACATCAATTTTGCTATGTATTGTAAGTTTTGTATGATATTGCTTGTCTTTTGTAGAGTGTATAACTCCAAATAAGCAAGTTAGCACTCATGTATATATTATAAATGGAACTCACATCAATTTTGCTATGTATTGTAAGTTTTGTATGATATTGCTTGTCTTTTGTAGAGTGTATAACTCCAAATAAGCAAGTTAGCACTCACGTATATTTTATAAATGACAGTCTTGGTGACGATATAATTATTTCTTATCTAAAATGGAATTTCAATGTAATCAAATATAGTATAAATTAGAGTCTTGATGAAGTTATAATTATTCCTTACCTAAAATGGAATTTCAATGTAATCACATGATGTATAGGCTCCAATCTAGGAATAGAATTTTGTTTAATGTGAAATTCCATTCCAGTTAAAATTAATAATAATAAATCTTAATTCAAACAAATTAATATCCAATTTAATAATCCTCCAACACTACTTCAATAATAGGTATATATATCACATTTCCCAATACTATTAGCAAATCCATTGTTATAATTATGCAAGGATTAATAAATTAATATATGAAGAGGAGAAATTAATTACCTAATAAGCACAATGACTTGCATAAATTTTGGTGGGTAGTAGTCACTAGTATGTCTATATTTACATTTTTGCTCCTACTTATTAAAGTGTTGAGAAATACATAAATAATGGTGGATAGTAAATCTTAGTAAGTATATTAATTTACTTCTTATTCCTATCCATTTTCTATGTAAAGACTTGTTCAAATTATGGTGGGAAATAAATATGTTATTTAGGTGAGTACAAGTTATTTTCAATCATTTTAATACAGGGTGATTTTCCTCCATATCTAAACGATAAAAATCACTACAAAAATATCTAAAAATCATGGCATGAATATTGTAACTATATTCAGAAATTATGGCAAAAAAAAATATGTGAAGCAATTATCCACATGGCATCGTATTTTACAAAGGTTGCAATAAGAACTTCAAGTTATAGTCCAATTAAATGTGAAAAATATTTTTTTTTAACAATATTGAAAAATAAATATTTATTTTTCAAACTCAAACATTATAACTTATATTGATCAATGCTAAACTAATAGTGATCAAGTGGCAAATTGATTGATATAATCATGCTTTGGCAAGGACTACTAATTAAAAAGGTTCACTTCAATTTGTCTATATTATAATTGTAAACTTATTCATATATAATAATCTATATTATGCATACCATTATAAAAATATGCCAAGAAAAATGTTAACTATATAATGTAATCATAATTATTATTACAATTTTAATAAAATAAAAATAAAAAAAATATTTTTATACATAAAAATTGTAAAATTATCATATATATAAATAGTATTATTAAGAACCTATAGATTTTATTTTAATTTGGGGATTTACACCTTAAATAGATTATCTTTTGAAAAAATTAATCTCGCAACAAAAACAAAGATAAATCTTATCTATATAAAAAAAAACACAAACTATTCTCCTTATAAAATAAAAAATTAAAATTAAAAATTATATATATCTACCTATATATAACTTCTTCTTTTTTTCTCTGCAAAGACTAAATTCTATTAACTGTAAAGCGAAATATTTTTACATGGAGTTGAGGCTTCAGGGGTCGAAGCCTGAGAGCACTCAACACAGCGAAATATTTTTACATGGAGTTGAGGCTTCAGGGGTCGAAGCCTGAGAGCACTCAACACAGCGAAATATTTTTACATGGAGTTGAGGCTTCAGGGGTCGAAGCCTGAGAGCACTCAACACAGCAGAACTGCCCCGTTACAAAAAGAACCTGGGGATAGCAATTACATAGAGCTAGAAAACTGACATTATACCCAGAGATAGACTTGGAGAAAGAAGAAAGATACATTGGTAGCAAAGAAGCGGAAATTCTTAGCAGACCAGCCGGTAAGAGGACCACCACTTCCCCGGGAAAAGGCAAAACCGCAGACTGACGATGTTGAACCTTGACTGTGATAAAAAAAGCCTGAAGGTGGCCATCTGAGCAGTGCAAAAAACAAAAAGGAGAAAAGCGGTCACAGGTGGCATTAAGCTTCCATATCCTCCCCAAGAGTCTTCTCTGCAACCAGACACGCGTTGCCAATCCTAAGACTTTCATTGCCATCTATCTCACTGACAGGGTTCGCCAAGGAATGACTTGTGGCGCCTATGGTCCCTTTCCCAGCAATTGGGCAAATGTCCTTAAGAGGTAGAATGCTTATGGGCGGAATGTCCTCCTGACCAAGCTTGTCACTTTGCCGAATTTTCGGACCTCCCTGATCCATGGAATGCTCACTGCTTTGAGAAGGATTAGGAGCAATGCAAGACAGAGGGGAGATTTGATTTTCTTCTTCCGAAAGGATTATGGTAATGTGAGCAGTAATCAGAGGTCTGTTCAAATTGCTTTGAAATTTGAAATGCATTGTTTGGAATGCACTGTTTGGAATAGGCTTGCGCCCAGGGCTTAGGGGAGGCAAATCCTCATGAGAGGAGGTAAGATTAATGGGCGAATGAGCAGGGTCCCCAGAATGACCGACAGCAGGATGATTGTCGCTGCCTCGACGTCCCCCAGAACGGTTCCTCCTGCTATGGCGCACCATTATGACAAGCGAAGGGGAAGGCACATAGAGAACAGAGAGACCAGAGGCATGAACAGGGGAATGGCTAGAATGACCCAGAGTCCAGATTAAACACACAGAAAAATCTCGAGACGGATAAGCAGCACGACCAATTCTAAATTCAAGAGCCTTGGATAGCTTACCCCTTATCACCGTTCTGATCCTTCCATAGGGATCCTTGGCGCGTCCGAAGCTTGCCCAGACAGGTAAAAAGCCTACCTGAAGCTTGCTTCTGTTTGCAGGCTTCTGCCTATCTCCAAAACCCACATCAAACCAGAGCCTAGAACCGTGAGACTGAGCGCGAGGAATGAATAGAGCACAGAGGGTCGACATGATTATAACAATCGCAGTGCTAAGTTGAAGCGCGCACTCCATTAATGCGAAAATCCTGCAAAATCCTTCCTTCATAACTACTTTCCTCTTGCGCGAGGTGAGAATCTGGGAGGTCACGCTGCCCTACAGCTGGCAGTACCTGGATTTATTAATTTTCATGAGATTTCATTTAATTCCATAGTGCCACCCGCATCAGGGGGATCTACCTATATATAACTTTACTTAGAGTATAAATAAATAATTAAAATCATCTCTTTTCTATGACATTTATATGAATTTTAATTTGATATTAACCCAAACTAGAATTTACCTCATCTATTTTCTCATTCTTATTTATCAAATCCGATTAACTTTCCTAATCACTTCATTTAATACCTAAAACTTCATAAACTGAATCCAATCGGTCTTCTCCTTTCAAATTTATAAAACCCATTTATTGTATGATTTTGTTATGGTTAACTTTCCTAATTATGCTTGATATAATGGTATCATTTTCTCGAATAAATTTCCTAAATAGAGGCTCATTCATTGAATATAATCATTAAGTGAACCATGGAAAAAAATAAATAAATAAATAAATAAATAAATAAAATTGTTTAATTTAAACTTTCGATGTGTCTGTCATGTATTCTTTGAAGTTTTTTGCATATTCCATTATAAACATCGGTTTTCTTTCGGAATTCCTTTATTTATTTTCCATTCAATGGAGAGGTTTTTTTTACCAAAATATTTTATTTGAAAAGAAATATGTTTGAGATATAAAATAATATCAAAACCTCTTTTTATAATCTTTAAAAGTATACTCTGAGTGTATTATATTATTTTTATTTTTTTTCAAATAATGGTGGGTTTCTTGCCTCTGTCATGACATTAATGATAGGGTACGGTAGGTGGGTGTGTCGTTGCTCTCATTCATTTTTCCCATGTGAAAGGTGGTGAGGAGGTTAAGTATTTATAATCAACGATATTTGGAAAAGCTCACAGACAAGACCTTTGGTTTCAATGCAGGGAGCACTGAAGGGCTTTCTAGAACTATCACTGGCATTACAAGCCTTCCCACACAAGGTCTCAACTATTGGATGGCAGCGAAAGGTAAAGATCAGGCTCGAAACCTAGTGGTTGTTGGAATAGCTCACCCTCACGATCACTATGTTCGCGAGTATGTTCACGCTGTCAAATTTTTGCAGACCATTTTCCCTGTGTTCTGCTTGGGTCTCAATACTCTGTGGATGGAGGCTATTGTATTTCTGGTCTATAATAGAATTATTTTTAAAATTATGGGAGTCAACAACAAAAATTCAGGATATCGACTTGGAATTATGGCACATACAATGTCAAATCCAACAAAATGCTCATCTAGCCCGCATAGAGAGGCACATTCCATGCCTCCCACAAGCAAAGTGGTCGTGATCTAGTGCTAAAGCCCCAACACCAATAGAATCTTCAAATGATTAGTATGTTGTTCAACATAGTTTGGATACACAATTTTGTTATGTACAAATGAATATTAAGATGTTCATGTTTTATGTTATAGCCGTATAGCTAGTTGGAGATACAAAGACACTCATATTTATATAACTTTGCTAAACATTCTCAGACTATTTAGATTTTGGATGGCTTATAATGTTGTAAGATGGTAAATAGACCTAGTTTCCCAATGGGCAGGTTTGAGGCCATTTGATATTGGATGATGTTTTTGTAACACCTGCATGTTTTTTAAAATGGAATAGAAATGAATTGTCAAGCTTACAAACAAAAAAGAATATTTTTTTTTGGGAAAAATGAAATATAAAATATTATTTGAATTTTTTAAATATATTTAAAAGATATAATTTAGAGAGCACACGATACTCTAGAAAAGGTTCTCAACATCATATTTAAATGTATTAAAAATAGAAAACAATAATAACAAAATTATGATTAAAAAACAATTAATATGTAATTATTGGTTGATTGTATGCACTCATAGTATGGTAGAGATGTTGTAACTTAATGTGATGTAATGTACACATTTTAATCGATCAAAATAAAATAATAAAAATAAAAATAAAAGCGACCCATGGTTTGACACGTGGTATTTATGTGGAATAAATATTATTTAAAGCGGTACATTAAACCAACCTAGATCCATCTTAAATTCATATCTACAAAGCACAGAGAGAGATCAAATCTCTTGAAATGCAAACCTCTTTTAGAGTGAAAAGAGATTCAATCTCCCTAGGGGTTTGGTAGATCCAGAGTTAAGATGGATCTAAGCTGGTCTAAAAGATTAAGAAAATATCATTTTAAATTTTGGTGATATATCAAAATTTTATTTTATTTTTTAAATTATTTTATTCAAAATTGAAGTCTTATTGTCAACACCAATTTAGTTGGAAATAGCACAAGAACACAAAAATATAAAAATATAAAAAATGAAAAAGCATCACAGTTATGATCCAAAGTGTGGTTGCACCCAAAGAGATTATATTGTCTAGTGACCCATGCACACATAAGTGGATCAAAGCCCATCCCCATATCCTCTTTTAGAAAAAGTATAGCTTGAGTGGGCTTAATGGTTAAGAATATGTGCTTCCTTAAATCTATAGAGGGGTAGAGTATGTAAACATCTGTAAACTTTAGTAGTTAGATCGTTCTATACAGACTAATCCTTTGTTCCACAATCAAAGGTGCATCATATGAGAATATGGTGTCTACCTTGGGGTCACCTTAAAATTAGATTATTATTATTCTTATTATTATTATTATTAATAACACCTCCAAATTAACTAGCCAATCAAAAATAAATAAATGAATTCCAAAATAATAAGGAAAAAAAATTACTAATATAAAATTTTGGAATATTCAAAATATTTGATCAAAACATAAACAAATACGAAGTCAAAAGCAAAGTGATTGTATCGAGAAGGGCTCCATAGCCGATTGTGGGGGCGATGTTGTAGTGGTGTAAATGTTTGTTTGTAACCATTTACATGTTTGCTCAATTAAAAAATAATAAAAAGTTAAGAGTAATATAGAGTCGAGCTGAGTATGGGTACACGATGTAGTGTCCTTGAATGTAAACATTTAAATGTTGGCTCAATTAATAATAAAAGGTTAAAAGTAATAAAAACTATAAAATTCAATTTGTTACATTGTAATTTTGTGTTTATTAATAAAATTACCAATGATTTTTTAGATAAAAGAAACTAAATTTATACATATCACATTAAAATATATCGCATATACATAGTAAGTATAAATTAAGATCCATTTTACCATATAAATTAAAATAATGATTTTATAACCATATTTAAATTTAATTAATAAGCAAATAAAAACTTAATACTTACAATAAACTTACAATATAACAAGATTCTTAACCATGGATATTCACCCCCACTTTATCATGGATATTATTAACTTGTAAACATGGTTTTTACAATACCATGGCTTATCAATACCACATGCCCAAAAACCAAAACCTCATTTGACAAATCAAAATATTTTATTTTAATTTAATTTTATAACATTTTTTATTTAAATAAAAAACCAAAATGGTTATAATTACTTTTGTGATATATCTAAACCCTTATCATCCCTATTGCTAAAAATATTTTGTGGATATTCTATGGAGATTAAATCAAAGTTTTAAGAAAATTAAAAATTAAAACACTTTTATACATAGAGATGTAAATTTTATATAATATAAATATTATTATTGTCCGTTGGGCATAGAGTAGACAATGACAGGGTGTTATGTTAAGGTACTCTATGGTGTAAAGGTCATTGGTTCAAAACTCCATGGGCAAAAATCCAGTCATGCTTAAGGTTGGTGTAGCCCAGGTTGGGTGTGATCTCCAGGTGATTTTGACGGCTTAGATGCTCTTGGGTCACGACTACTCAAGCTGCAGGTTAGTTGTGCAGTCACTTTAGAACTCACATTAGCTAGCAAACAAAAAAAATGACAATAATATTATAAGAACCAACATAGATCCATCTTAACTAAGGATCTACCAAGTGATGAGACAAATAAAATCTCTCCAGGTGCAAACATTTCTTCAAATTTTGCACTCAAAAAGAAGCTTGCATCTTGAGAGATTTGATCCATCATGGCACTCGATAGATCTGAGGTTAGACGAATCTATGTCGATCTTCCATATAGAGGTATAATAAGAGTGTTTGATGTAAAATAGTTTATGACAAGGTGTTGTGTTAAGGTACTTCTTATGTGAGATGTAAAATAGTTAGCGACAAGGTGTTATGTTAAGCTACTCCTTATGCAAAGGTTGTTGGTTGAAAAGCTCATGGATACAAAACAAATCTAATCATGTTAAGGGTAAGGGTTGATGTGATCGAGGATGATTTTGACAATTTAAATGACCTTAGATCATGGTTTCTTAACCAAAGATTGACCTTATAAATCAAAGATAAATTAAAAGGGAAATAGTTTATATTATGAAAATAATAAAGATGAAAATATTTCTTTCCTTAATCCTCATTCAAATAAAACAATTAAATATTAATTTTGCATTCAATAAATTTCACTCTTAAATATACATTATACAATATAAATAATGTGTTATTTAATGATCCCCAAATGTGGGTGCCCACATGAATGAGACCACGCGCTCCCAAGCAAACTGGCAATGCTTTCCATTTGGAAACAACCATACTTAGGTGGTTTCAATGACCATTATATTCTTCAACAACCGAGGTTTGTCCTCTCACGCCCATCCCTCCGCTTCTCCTATCACCCCCAAGTTTATATCTCTCTACAATATAAGCTCCCTACACTTCATTCCCTTGGTTGTTTTACTCAGAGCCTGGTCTCTCAAGTTAGCCAATCTCCCTTATGTTACCATTGATTCTACTGAGCATCACTCCACATCCTCTGCCTCCCATAGCTCCGCCATGAATCGTGGGAGAGGCCAGGGGCGTCGCACGAACAAGGGGAGGGGAAGAGGACACCCCCACCACCTTTGATTAAAACAATGACACTACCATGTTTGATCATGGTATTCCTCCCCATATCAGACGTTAAATGCTTGAATTTGAGGAGGGTGAGATGAGTTGTGGCTAGCCCACGCTTTGGACTCTCCGCAACCTTCTAGCTTGCTACCTCAAGGAACGGGAGAAGGAGAAGTCGTGAGGCATTGGCTGGATTGTAGAGCTTTCAACTTATCACATCCACGCGATGTCCTCCCACAAAAGGCTAGCCAAGGACCTGAGTATCGACTTCCCTCCCAATGGGCCATCCCCCTCCTCCCTTACTCCCTCGCCTTCAAATTCTCCTTTTGTGGGATCATCCTCTCCCCCAATTATCTTAGCCCATGCTCGTCGTCCCTCCCCATTCCGCAGAGATATTGATCGTGCTCCTCCTCCTTCCATTGTGAATGTTCTTGTTCCCTCATCCTCCCCTCCTCGTCTCGATCACCATAATTGTTACATTATCAAGGAGATGTCAAGTGAAACAGGCAATTCTCAAGTCCAAGTAAGCTCCATAGGATGGTGTTAACCCCTCAAGTTCTATGGATTATCTCATGTTGGTCCATCTTGGCCTCTTGATTCCTTCGGTTTCGTTTACTCGCAGATGGCTTGGTGCCACTAGGATCACAGTTTGGATTTTTTGCTTTTTGAAAACCCTACTCAATTTTGTAAGCATGATTTCTCTCTCTGGTTTCCCCTCCCGGGGGCAGATAATTCTTTGTGACTTCTTCTCTAGTTTCCTTGCTCAGGGGCGGAGTTTTTTTATGGGTGAGAGGCACAGTCCCCCCATGTTCTCCAGACTGTATAATCTGTATTTTTTTTCCAATGTTAATATAATCCAATTACCTGTGTTTACAAAGAAAATTGTGTTCTTTAATAAGCTTGGATAAAATGTCTTTATAACAAATGAAAAATAGAAATTTATTGCATTTTTTATTATTTAATTAAGATTCACTATTGTATCTTTATATCAAGTAAATAATGGTTTGACTTGATATGTTGCATATTTCTAAGTTGGTGACATTCCATCGCTTGAGACATGTCATCATTTGCTAGCTTTATCACCTAAAGGTTTCATTACCAGCATTCATTATACAGTATGCACCTTTTAGGAAATTATGTCGTCATCGACATCGAGATATTGGAATGATGATATTGGTACTAGAGGCACTCATGTTGGGAAGTGCTAACATTAAACTAGTTGACACTCTTGGCACCCTCACACAATAATGGATATTTCGATTGGTCTTGCACAAGTTTTCCTGGTTTGCTCTATAATCTTTGGCTTTGACATAGTCCTTCTCTTCTATGCCTTTATTTATTGTCTTTGGTTTGTTCAGTCTTACATGGCTCTGCACCCTACTGATGAGGCAAACTTCCAATCGATTGCAACCAGGTAGAATCTACAACAATGGAAGTTGCTCAAGCCTTTCACCACTTAATCTCGCCTGTAATCAGGAAAAACCTAAGGAGATGATCCAGGTGGATATTGGTGGCCACCCGCTAATTCCACTTGGATCCCCACCAATGCTTCTTTCAGTTTTTCAGTTTCCTTAATTATAGCACAATTTACTATTTTTAGCAGTTTTTCGGGTCCTAAACTTCTGGAGCCGTTTTGAGGCCCTAAACGACGTTTTTTGGGAAATATACCACTAGCGATTTTCTATCTAAAATCGTCTTTTCCGTCGTAGTCCTCAAAGAGATCTTTCCAACGGGTTATCATGCACGTCAAACGGAGATAATATGACCAATTCGCGACCCTGGGAAGTTGGCTGTCCAACTCACCCCAACGGGGCCCACAAACTCTTGGTGTTACATCTCCTCAGGTTAGGGATTTGGTTGTTTAGGGTTTTCTCTTATTGTTCAATAATAAAAAGGCCCTTGAGCCTCATTATAAGACAATTTAGAGGCATGTAGCCGCCACATCTCTTCTCATAGATAAGCTACCATCGCCCTGACTGGTTTATTTCCATTTCTATTTGTAAGCATATTTCAGTATTTTACAGTAAGGAAATGAAGTATTATTTCCGCTGCATATCTGTCTTTATGGTTATCTCTGTATTTTATTGCATTCTTGTTTAAATCCGGATCAGTGGTATCAGAGCAGTCTGTTTTTCTCTGTTTTTCTTTGCATGTCCCCAACGAGGTAGGGATATAAGGAGTTAGGGCTTGAACTGATCGAACCTTTGTAAGACCAGCCTCGCAAATCTCGACGACCTCCCATGGCGGATGAGAAGAAAGACAAGGGGGCAGGAGATCCTATCAAAATCTTGCTCAAAGAAGCCCTCGAGCAGCAAAGGAACATGATGATGGATAGCTTTGCGCAGATCCTTCAGCGGCTACCCAGAGGTGACGCATTTGCTTCCAATAGCTACTCTGGAAATGCCACACCCTTTAAGGTACAAGTTAATTTTGAAATCCCCATCTTCGAGGGTCAAATAGACGCAGATGCCGTAAATAAATGGTTAAATCTGCTAGATGGGTATTTTTCTGTTCATGAATTTTCAAGTCGGGAAAAGATTGTTTTCGCTCTTCTCAAAGAAGCCCCCCACATCAAGGACTGGTGGGAAACCTACTACGCGCAAAAGGATGAAAGTACAAGCTCACTGTTTTCAACCGCACCCACTTGGAATGACTTCCGGGATGCCATCAAGGAGCAGTACTACCCTGTCAAAATCTATGAGGACAAATACATCAAATGGACCACACTGCGGTAGGGACGAGACCAAGATGTGCCAGAGTTTACAAACATTTTTCATACCCTTCGCACACAATTGGGTATCAAAGATTCTGAGTTGCATCTGGTACTCAAATACCGTGGCTGCCTACACAGATACCTCCAGGAAGAGATGGAGTTCTTGAACATCTCCTCACTCGGCACAGCATACCAATACGCTGTCAAAATCGAGCAAAAGTTCAAACAAAAGAAGCGAGACTTTGGATCTTCTAATTCGAAGCCCAAAGGACAAAGCCAAGGCGGGTGACCCAAGACAACCCGTCGAAGCCGCAAGAAAAGAACAACACCACAAAGCTGAAGAAGGACACAGGAAAGTGGTGTGAATTCCACAAGAGTCCCACTCATAACACAAGTGAGTGTCGGACCAAGCAGTCACTGGTGGCCGAGTT